>JADGKA010000063.1:0-46334 GCA_027604605.1 Borealophlyctis nickersoniae | reverse complement strand
CCCCCTCTCTCTCTCTCTCCAGGAAGGTGCCGTAACAAACAACATGGACGGAAAGAAAAGGCCACGCGGCTTGAAAAAGTCGATTGCTGGCGGATCCAAGCGCCCAAAGCTGGAAAAAAAGGACGACGAGGTTGCGACCCCCGTCCCACCGACAGACGAGGCGATGGCCATCGCCCTAGAGGGTGTTGAGGAAGGGGACGAAGTTGCCGAGCTGCAGTCCATGTACGATACTGCTCTGTCAAAACAAGGTGCGTCTCTGATCCCACTGACACCAGTGCCGTCTGTCTCGGCTTCCTTACGGGCCTTTTTCAGACATAGGCGATGTCGAAGGGGCAACCATGCTGTTCCGAGGGTGTGTTCACGAGTGCGACAAGCTTCTCCGACAGCGCGACGGCGTGCTGCCTCCTTCAGCCGATCCTAGTGATGCGGCAGCTCCATCGACTACCGCAACAGAGCTTACCCCGGATTTCTACCTCGTTTATGGGAATTCGCTGTATCGACTTGGCCTGTTGGCTGCAAACGAAGAGGAGGCAACAAATGACACTCTGTTGGGGTATTTGGATGCCGCCGTAGAACGATTGGAGTCAGGGTTGGAGCATGCACGGGAGCGAGAAATGCCCGAAGAGAATCTATGGCAGCTGCATGCCAGCTTGGGGCGTGTTTTGATGCACAAGGTATTCCATCAACTGTGCACCAACCCGAGGTCTTGTAAATTCGTGGTGTGCTTACAATCCTCGCGCCGAAGGCCTCTGAACTTCTCAGAGGCGCAGCACACGCAAAAATCGCGAGCAAATCTGCTATTGCAGTGGCTGATAGTGCGGGAAGACACCTCGATGCGGGAATGTTGGGAGCAAAGAAGGTTGGAGTTTCTGACCTGAATGCGGAGTTGCTCGATGTTGGAGCGGTGGTACAAAGGCATGCAGATCTGTACGATGATCTCGAGGGCCGGGAAAAGTGGAACCACTACGCTGTTAAGCGGTTCGAGGAAGTGTTGGGAGGTGGGTCTCAACCTGGATTCAGTTCACCATTGAAATGGGTTCGCGCTCACTCCGGTTCCCAACAATCAGCGGACCCATCAAACGTGGATGCTTTGGTGGGACTTGGTAGCTGCTCGCTATCTGTCGCCAATCTTCATTTGGAACGGGCTGACGATGATGGCAATGAAGATAAGGTTTGCATCACCACCCACTTGGAAAGAGGTAGGCCATGCTGAGGAGGCGAAGTCAAGATTTTCCATAACCAACGCTTTCGGTTAGCCCTCGACTATCTGAGGAGGGCTGAGAAAATTGCGAGCGCCAACGATGTTGTACATGTGTCATTGCTCTGCCTGGTGGGTTTTGTCGGATCCCTCTGTGCATCACAGGTTCTATACTGACCAAGAATTAACCAAGATGGGCGAGACTCTGATTAACCTCGGAAATCTCAACGAAAACGACGATGAAGACGGGTCAGCCGATGGCGAACCGGCGGATGACAGTGTCGCGAACGGATTTTATACTCAGGCATTTGAATGCTTCCGGAAAGTGCAGTCAGCGGACAGTGACGCGCTTCCACCGCAATTTGCAGAATTTGTGGAGGAATGGGCCAAGGATCTTTGATTTAGAGAAAAGCTTTGTGCATTTGTAAATAAAACCAACCATCCTGTTGCTGAGACTTGCAAGATGCAGCATCACGCCGCTGCAGTGAGAAAAGGCGAACATTCGATGTTCTGCCAGTAATATTGTAAATCGTTTTTGGTACTATTTCTTCTTCTTCTTAGCATCGCCCCCTGCATCCGCCTTAACTTTCTGGAAATATTACAAACGAAATTAACGCTTACTCGACTAGTTGAATCTGTGCCGTGTCTAACATACCTTTGTCCCATACTTTGATCGTGACGTCTTCCTCCCCACCACTCCTTGGCAATCCAAAGCCCCTCTGATGATTTTGTACTTAACACCAGGACAATCAGACACACGTCCCCCCCTAACCAGCACGACCGAGTGCTCCTGCAGATTATGACCCTCTCCCGGAATGTATGCAATAACGACCTTCTTGTTCGTCAGCTGCACCTTGGCCACTTTACGCTGCGCAGAGTTCGGTTTACGAGGTTTCATGGTGTATACTTTTACGCAGACGCCACGCTTTTGCGGGCAACCCTCCAACGCTGGTGTTTTCGACTTCTTAACTTTTGGCTTGCGGCACCCACGGATGACTTGGTTCAAAGTTGCCATGCAGCGGGTTTGGGAGCGGTTTGGGAGGGGAGTGATCAGTTCCGGGCGGAGAGAGCGGGATGGGGATGGGCGGAAGGCGAGGGCGGAGACGTGCGCCAGGGAGTTCCAATTCCGTTGCTGGGTTTTCACCAGCGGTGCAATGCGTTGGGGTTTGAGACGGAACATTTTGGCTGGTTGGTCTGTGGGGAGGATCGAACGAACGAACAAGTTGAATTCGGTCCCGTTGCCATGGCGATTGCATTAGATGAAATGAACCGGTCTGGTCGCGTCGCTTCAGTTTCCCCGCAGGTGGGCAAAAGGAAGGGATGGATATGTACGTACAAAGCTCTTTCTAATTAAAACGTTAGTTGGCTGGTCTTTTCTCCGTGCAATGGTCTCTTGTTTTGCGATTTGAAGGGGCTATTGAATTTCGGGTACCCACCGACACGTTTCATACCCACCACCACGATGCTTTCCTGGTTTCGACCAAGGACCTTGCTGACAGGATCGAAGTGTTTGCGAGTTCCGGTTGGTGGACTTGGTTGACCTTGTTCTTCGCACGACGCTCCAAAAACCGATGGCCGACAAGGTTCACTTTTAGGGCAGTTCGTTCTCGTCACCGAATCTATTGAGTGGGACTTTCAGAGTCTTACGTCCTTGTCCTCCCTCCAAATTGTTGGTATGCTGGCCTCTTTTTGGGGCCCCTTCTGTCCTTCGCTTACCTTCCTGAACAGGGCCATCATGTTCTTCAACCCTCCCTTATAGCCCAATGTCGATTAGCTGCATCCCAATCAAAACGAACCCCATCAGCAACCCCATCCACGAAGAAGAGCCTGCCCGGCGACCCTTCCTCTTTAGTTCCTCTGCAGCCCAACGATCCAGAGCCCGGAACATGGGCTGCAGACTGGAGGATTGTCAAAGAACTGTCTGCCTATCTGTGGCCAAAGGGGGAGTGGGGTATCAAAGGGCGGGTCGTATTAGCATTGATGCTCCTCGTTGGTGGAAAGGTTCTGAACGTGAATGTTCCGATCCTGTTCAAGTACGCTGTTGATGCGTTAAATGCTGTGCCTGCGGCAGACGCAACGGTTATGACTATTGCCGGGACCGTGCTGATTGGGTATGGTGCAGCGCGGCTGGGAGCGTCGTTATTCCAAGAAATGAGGAATGCGATTTTCGGCCGTGTCGCGCAACGGGCCATCCGTGATGCTGCGAGAAACATTTTTTTTCATCTCCTCCGGTTGGATTTGAGTTTCCATCTAGCTCGACAAACCGGTGGCCTTGTCCGTGCTATCGATCGTGGAACCAAGGGTATCAACCAGATCCTATCATCCGTCGTCTTCCACGTTGTGCCGACGGGGTTGGAAATTTCGATGGTTTGCTGCATCCTGGCGTACAATTTCGGAGCGTCGTATGCTGCTGTGACGCTCGGAACCCTGGCCACTTACTCGGCGGTTACGTTCATGATAACCTCATGGCGTACTAAATTCCGGAAGCAAATGAATGCTGCTGATAATCAGGCGGCTGCGACCGCGACCGACACTCTCCTCAATTTTGAAGCCGTTAAATACTTCACCAATGAGCGGCATGAAATGCTCAAGTACGACAAATCCCTTGCGAAGTATGAATCGGCTGCAATCGAAACAACCACGTCTTTGGCTATTCTCAACGCAAGCCAAAATACCATTTTCACCCTTGCGCTCACTTCAATAATGTGGATGGCAGCCAGTGGAATTGTCGGCGGGAATTTGACCGTTGGAGACCTGGTCATGATCAACGGACTCGTCTTTCAGTTATCCATGCCGCTGAATTTCCTTGGCACCGTTTATCGCGAAACGCGGCAAAGCTTGCTGGACATGGACACCATGTTTCGTCTTCAAAACATCCAGCCGAAAATCTCTGAACACCCCAACGCTCCACCCCTGCATTTGCTGACTGGGGGCGAAATCCGTTTTGAGAATGTTACCTTCGGATACACGCCCAACCGCCCTATTCTCAAAAACGCATCCTTCACCATTCCTGCCCGCAAGAGTATCGCATTGGTTGGACCCAGTGGGTGTGGGAAGTCGACGGTTCTTCGTTTGCTCTTCCGTTTTTACGACCCAGACTCGGGCAGAATTTTGATTGACGGGCAGGACATTAAAAATGTTAAACTCGACAGCCTGCGGAGAAGTTTGGGAGTTGTGCCGCAAGATACCATGCTCTTCAATGAGAGTATCTATTACAATATTGCTTATGGACGGTTGGACGCGTCAGAGGAGGAGGTCTATGAGGCCGCCAAAAAGGCACACATTCATGATGTCATCGTGAGTCGATTCCCAGATGGGTACAAAACGAAGGTTGGCGAGCGGGGGTCGATGATCAGCGGAGGTGAAAAACAAAGGGTTCAACTAGCGAGAGCTTTCTTGAAGGTGAGCGGAGGTCGCAGAATCAGGATTTTACACTTAACGTAGAGTCAACATGAACATATTTGTTACAGGATCCCCCGATAATTGGGTTCGATGAAGCAACCGCTGCACTAGACCAAGCGACAGAGGGCGCTATTATGATTACCATTGGCGAATTCTTGCGGACTCCACGCTCTGGTGGTGTGGTCTCTGTTCCGGATGCTGGCGATGGGATGCACCCAGCGGCAACTGGTCGAACCGCCATATTTATCGCGCATCGGCTGAGCACGATTATGGACTGTGATGAAATCCTTGTTTTGAGGGATGGGAAAGTGGAGGAACAGGGACCACATTGGGAACTGTTAGAGCAGAATGGGCTGTATGGGTCCATGTGGCGGGCGCAGCAAAGTGACGGGAATGGTCAGGATGGCGAGGGTCAGGACGCAGAAGGGGGTGGGGTGCAGGAGGGGGAGGGAAAGGAGGATGATACCAACCGCAAATGAAAGATTTGCGTAGGGATTAATCATGCTGCCTCGCTATTGAGGGAACGTCAATAAGAATGCATTCACATATTTTCTTCGTAATTTTGGAACGTAATACACGGATAACGATTCTTCATACGTCTGGTGCAATGAGAACTTTGTGATATGCGGCGAGATATACCGGTAGCAAGAGGAGCGGATTATTTGGTTTTTAACTCTTCCTTGCATTACGGAATGTGTAAGATTTTGTTTGGCACTTTGAGGCTCACTACGTTGAGACGTGCAACTAAGATGGCCGCTACTACATTCCAACCGCAATTTGATAACCTCACGGCAATCCCCTAAGATATCCCCTTAAAATAGGACTTCGGAACAACATCAAACACTTCCTGCGAGAAACCCACCCACCCGACCGCCCTACAGGTTCACCGGTTGTGCGTGCGGATATGCGCAGCCAATGCTTCGTTCGTCTTAAATTTGGAACGTCCGCAACGGGAGCAGTTGAAAGAAGAAATGCCACTGCATGCCGGTGACGCACGGGGAGGCGGCTTATGGTTGGCCGCCGTATGCTGCGACAATTTTGACTCGGATTTGAACGTGCTGTAGCACGTTCCACTCATGTACTTTGAGTGTCTGTCGCGTTCATGTTGGCCAAGTGCTTCGCGAGACCCGAGGCTGGCGTTGCAAGTTCCACATGGAAAGGGGCTGTGACGGGATGCCTGACTTTGCTGATTTGCCTTCATGCTCTGCTGAGTTGCAAATGCCTTCTCATTCTGCTATTTGATACTTTAAATCTGCGATTGTGAAGAAACTGTTTGAACGACAGTGCCAACTTCACCTTGGCATTTGGTTGAAATGCCACAACAAGACTGAGGGGGGACTCCCTCTTCGCCATTGAATTCCCCTCGAGCAACCCCTCAAAATCATTCTTGCTTGATATGATTCTCTCCTGCAATGCGCGCAACAGATGTCTGGCGTGGTTTCGCCAGGCAGTCAAGTCCCCTTCTTTCACAAAAACGTAGGGTACCGGCTCCAAAATCAACTTGCAATTCCGAGCATCTTCTGCAAGGGCTTTACAAGAGTGGATGTTACTAATGTAACGCAAACTCTCGACGAACAACTCGAAGACAGAGTTGGTGGTACTGTTGCGGCGTGTTTGTCGGAGACGCGTGCACACAATTAGGACAATCCATTCAAAGTGGATTCCGCGAAGGTTGGGCAAATCTGACCGGCAACTGCGGAACCTCTTCAAAAGGCGGACGACGGAGGTCCATGCATGGTCCAGGTCCTTGAAGGGGTTATTTGGCGGTATGGCGGCCCCCGCCCCGAAGGTTGTTTTTGAAAAACATACATCAAAATCGAAATCGGGCGTAACGACGCATATTGCGCTAGAGGATGAAGTACAGCGTTATTCCTGCCGCAAAACAGAGTTTCGGACTAAGAGTGTGCAGGGAAAGTCTCACTTGTTTGATATTTGAATCACCGTCCACCCCATCTCCTGTTGCAACAATTCAGCAAATCCCACTCGGTTGTCCCGAGTAACCTGGTACGTTCCGACTTGCAAAATGAAATCGCCGTCGCTGCCATGGACGTCGGTCCTCTTCAACAGCGAACCGGCAAGTTCCACATGTACGTGTGGAGCCACGCCGTCAAAGTACTTTCTTGCTAGCACGTTCAACGCCTCCCGAGCCTCGTTCATGCGAACGCGGTTCTTGGAGCGTATGGAGTCTGCATATTCCCGGACTATGTTTTGAAGGTGTGGGAGGGAAGGTTCTGACGGCATGCGGTCTTGAAATGCAAGAGGAAAAAGATGCTGTAAACAAGCTAGACGCGCGACTCCAGCAGGGTATCCAGCGGTGGCGCATGACTGCGCAATCTTGCGTCCAGCTTTCCGTCCATTTACCTTGCTTGGGGCATTCCCGTCTGGCGTCTTCTGATCCCTCCGTACCCATCAGTTCAAGGGGGCGGTGTAAAGCGTGGGAAAACTTGGTGTAGCAGAAGCGGGAGCACCGGCAGGAGAAAATCCAGGGGAAATATCAGGAGCGGATTTGCCATACAAGGGACTGGGAAAAGACAGGATGCGAATCCCGTTGGGGAAGTGAGGAACCCAATAGCTACCAAACATTCTGAGAAACGAGTCCCGGGCGTAGCCTTGCATCGGGCGCTCCTGACCCCATTCAACCCCGAAAACCCTGACAGCGGAAGTCAAAAGATACTTCAGATACGGAGTTCTCTAATGAACCAGCGTCTGCATCCCCGCCAAAAAAGCGCACTAAGCGCAAAACAGTCATCGTGAAAATCACAGATGGAGACTCGGGCATCTCTTCCAACTCTCCCGACCAATCCCCACCATTGTCCGGCAGCAAGAAGAAACGAAAATCTCGTCATAATGTGATGGATTTACCCTCCTCCGACTCATCAGGGTCTTCTTCCTCTACAGGTGCTAAGGCAAAATCCTCCGCAGCATCGACACACACAAATAGTTAGTTTGTACAGTAATGATTGTTGGTTTGCAGCGATCGGAGGTCTAAGTGACGGCGTTGGCTGTTAAAGGCAGAAGACCCACCATTGTAGCTATGGCGCGACGCGAGAAGGTTTGGCGTATGTAGTTCTACACCGAAGTCTTTGCTCTGCGGTGGCACTTTTGCTGGACTCCCAACCCGGACCCCCACAGTGCCCTTCCGACGCCTGCAAGTCCACATCGCAGCGACTGAGAGTTCCGACGCGTGTTGGACGTCTTGGAGATCGTGGCTGAACCGCGCCACTTTAAGCCTGGGCTGCCTCCACGTGATTTGACCCTGGCCGAACTTCTCACCCCGCCCGAGAGCTGCCCGCCCCCATCGCGACAGTGCAAGCTCATCCCCAAAAGGTCGTCCAAGATGGTAGGCCCTCCTTACAACCCGCACTCGCTCCGTGTACTTTAGGCGGCCTTATGGGCGTTTCAACTTATCTACTTCCTCTTTGCTCAGTCAGCAATGGAATATAACGGTTCGGCGATTATCGCCATGAAAGGCAAAAACTGCGTAGCAATTGCTGCAGACCGACGTTTTGGCATTCAGGCGTTGACCTTGTCCACGAACTTCCAAAAAATCTTTCCTATCACTGACCACGTCTATATTGGTCTACCCGGGTTGGGAACGGACGTGCAAACACTGTGAGTTGGAGCTCGAGCTCCTATTGTTTGACTGAGCCTCACCCGCGTCCCTTTGAGCTGCTGCCAAATTAACCCGCCTTTGTTTTGCAGGCATGAACGCTTCCGGTTTAAAGTGAACATGTACAAATTGCAGGAAGAAAGAGATATCACCCCCAGTACCTTCGCACACATGGTATCGTCGACATTATATGAGAGAAGGTGCCTGTCCCGTTTGGTTAGCTGTCGCAAAACTTATAGTTTATACTCACTGGCATACTTCTCAATTCAGATTCGGTCCATACTTTGTTGAGCCAGTAATTGCCGGGTTGGAGAAGGATGGGACACCATATATCTGCACTATGGATTTGCTCGGCTGCATTACCACCCCGGCAGACTTTGTGGTCAGTGGAACAGCATCTAATCAGATGTATGGGATGGCGGAAAGCTTGTGGGAACCTGATTTGGTGAGACAACTCGATTCTTTGAATGAGAGTCCCAAATTTCTCATCTTCGTACGTAGGAGCCGGAAGACTTGTTTGAAACCATCTCGCAGGCGCTCCTCAATGCAGTGGATCGCGATGCTATCAGCGGTTGGGGGGCGGTGGTTCATGTGATTACCCCAGAAAAGGTCATCACGAGGACGTTGAAGGGGAGAATGGATTAACTCATGTGGTGGTTTTAACAATTGCTTGCAAATACGTGTGATCAGAATTTCCCTTCTGTCTTCTGTGTCTGTTGTGTGGCAACTCTGTCAAGATGGGTTGTAACTTGAAATTTTCGTTCTGATGCAACATAGGGTAGCAAATACCCTCTACGGCTTTGATTTAGCTTTTTACAAATCACTCTATCCTACCGGTACTAAATACATGGGATCTCTGTACATGTTTTGGCGAAATTGATGGTTTGGTCATGCAGGGGATCCAGATGTCATCCTTGCTGATCCAATTTCACAGCCTCACTATTGGGAAATCGGAACCTGTGCGAGCGGATTTGAGATGATACCGCATGGGTTGGCCGACCCGGCGGAGGTCTACGACGGATTTGGGATTGAGTCAATGAAAAGGAAGCTGTGAAATTTCTTAACAAAATCAATCCTACCTGGGGACGAGATTTCGGTGGGAAGATGGCGGAGGGTTTGAAAGCAAAAACGTTCTTGATGGTGCTGCTGGTTTCTTTTTGAGACGGTATCGCGAACAGAGGATCAGATTAAAAACCTGATGGGAAGAGGTCGAGATAGGACCAGCATCACATACCTCGTGTCCCATAGCACTGTAATCAACAGGACGACTTGTGTCGATTGCTAAATTCGCTACCACAGCCTCCAAAGACCCTTCGGGACTGCCCCGTCGCTCATGAGCGCTCCTAGGCCTCGATTGTAAATTCTGCCGTCCATTCTCTTTCGCCTTCTGTTGCCGAGCGTCCTCCTCCCATGCCTTTTCCCCCTGTGGAACACCCTCGGCCACACCATTCCAGGCCTGATTATTGGCCGACCACCAATTACTGTCCGGCGTGCCTGTAACACACCTGCTCGCCAGTTCCGTCGAGGCCGTTTTCACCTTTCGTCGCATGGGTCCTGCATCCCATGCGCCCGGATGAAGGTTCGTGGGTGGTATTACTTTGGTTTCAACCACTGCTGCCCCGGACGGAACAATCTCCCCACTCGTGATACCCGCCCCGCCAGGAGCTGCTGCGTCACTTGATACTCCGGCAGTGAGTCCCTCGTCATTGTTCAGCATTTCCCAATCGTACAGAACGTCCCATGGGTTTTTCGTGTCAAAGAACAATGTGTTGAACAATTCGTCAATTCGATCGTAATCTGGGCAATCAGCGTACCGGAGCGTGAGCAGGTATCCATACATCTCTTGGATGGGAACCGGTAGATTTTCGACGAGCGACGGATTGGTATACTGCATTTTTAACTCGCCTATCCGCTCCTGAGGAAGTGGCATAAAGTCAACAGGATTCGCGTGATTTTCAAGCTGTATCTTGGCCGACAGGACCTCAGGACTTACCTTCTCTCGACCTCGCCATGGTAAGCTTCCTTTCAAAAACTCAACGATAACATAGAAGAGAGACCATAAATCATCCACTCTCCCCAATTCCTGCGGCGGGCAGCGCTCCGTCAACAGCTTATAAGGATTAATATGCAGCAAAAGTAACGATACCTTTCCCTGATGGGCTCTTATTGAAGCATATCGCGCTGTTCCCCTAAATCCAACCTGCGCCCGCGCCTGCCAAAATCGATCATGCGATAGGGTTGATTTAAAGTGAAACCCACAATTGGCAGAGGGTGTTTGGATACCCACCTCCCGCACCGACCCCGAAGACGTAACATAGCGTCTGGACAGACCAAAATCAATAAGGTAACATCGTGCCCTCACTTGGCGCCCCTCCTTCAGTATGCGTGTTTCGCTTTCCATGCAAAAGTTGCCTAATCATTTGATCAGCATCAAACGGTAATGGGTGAAGTCAAGGGTCGACCAACCAGGTTTGATGTCCCGATGTAGAAAGCCAACTTCATGGAGGGCACGGATGGCTCTGAGCATTTGCTTTGCAAGTATCATTGTTGTAGCAATGCTGAAGCGCTGGTTTGGACAACGGCGGCGGAGTTCCGAGAGGCTATCAGGGAATGGTCAGCGCCGAAAGAAGATTCAAAGATGTCTGGCCTGAGCAGAAAGCTTACTTTGGACCAAGCAATTGCATCACCATGTAGTTATATACCGAGTGTGGGTCGTTGGTGGCGTAGAATCGCCCGGCGGCCAGGAACCGGCATATGTAGGGACAATCTGGTTGGTGGAGCCATAGTTTGAGTCTTCAAAAGCAAGAAACGCGTTTATTCGCTAAATGCTTTCATTTTCCCATCTCACACACCTTGCAATCGGCGAATCACACCGATTTCCAGCTTGAGCACAGGTTTCTTGCATGCCGGGTGTTCAATCTTCATGGCGACAGTTTGGGTGGTGTGCAGGTCAATGGCGCTGTGGACTTCCCCAAACGCGCCCTTTCCAAGAAGAGATACCTTCATAAAGGTAAAATCATGAGCATCCAATATAAAAGCAGGCACGGAAGCATCACGAAGTGCAGACTTACGATCTTCCACCTCCCCTTGACGACAGTGTGTTCGAAAATGGAGCCGCTATTGGAGGACATGGAGGAATGCCCGACAGCTGTCAGCATGGCGACCGTGCGAAGTATTTGGCGCGCTTTCGCTCAGAGGAACTCAAGAAGTTGCTGTTAGACTCTGGAAATCTCCTTGCTAGAATTGTTCAATGTCTTGATCGCGAGCCGACAAAGCGCGGGTGGTTGCTGATGAAATCTAGTCGCGCGCCAAATGTGGCGCACTCTGCCTGGAAATGAAAACCAAATGAAAGCCAAATGAGACCGCGTTGTTTAACTGTCATGAATTTCCAGTAACCACCCAGTTTTCATCGAGGGCCTATGGCCAAATGGATACGGCGCCTGACTACGAATCAGGAGATTCCAGGTTCGACCCCTGGTAGGCTCGGTTACTATTTTCTCCTTTTTGGAACCCGAGGCTGTCTTTTTTGGAAGGGGATTCTTCTGTGTTTTGAAGCGAAGATTTCAACCAAGGAATTCAAAAATATCAGCCAAGGGCGGTCACAAATTAGCCGGGACTTTGGTTCAAAGGCAAACACGGGGTAGCAATGGGCCTGGGTGGCTGGCGATGTTCAAGCATGGATTATGCAACTTTACAGTCACGTGACGACCGACCGCTACTGACCAGCTTGACCGGCTGCTTCTGCTCGCCCTTGCGAACGGTCGAACAGGCGGCTGTTGCAGAACAATAATCAAACCATGGCTTCCTTCGCTAACGCAAACTTCCCCACGGACCACGATGGCCGCACATACCATGTGGGAACGCGTCTTGGAGAAGGTGGCTCACTCTCCGAGGGAAAGACCTATTGGAGCTCAACCTAATCCCTCCCCATCCGCAGTTGCGAATAGGATTGTTACCGTGGGCGACCCCACCCGCCTGCGCGTCTTGGCCTCTATGTTCGACAAAGGAGGGGCGGACGCGTTTGCCCATGTTAGCAAGCGTGGGTTTACCACGGTAACGGGAACATTTGAAGGGGTTCGCGTGTCCGTGATTGCCATCGGAATGGTACTCGAGGCGATCGATCTCTATTGTATCGGCCGAACTTGTGCGAAACTAAGTCGTCATCAATTCTTTGCAGGGCTTTCCAATGATTGACATGATGGTCCGTGAGGTGCGGGCGACTACAACTGGTCCCCTCCTGATAGCGCGTTTCGGATCGTGTGGGGGCATTGGACTGACCGCAGAAGTTGGCAAGGTTGTGGTTGCGACCGGTGGCGCGGTGATGGTGCAGCGTAACTGGGATTTTTTTATGGGACTCAGCAATAAAGAGGACGAGGACGATCACGAGAGGGAACGGAAGGCGTGGGAAACGGATGGTCCGAAACCGTACAATATTTCGGGTGTCTGTCCGGCGGATGCCGAGTTGTCGGGCTGGGTAAGTTTGGTCTTTGGTTGTTGTGCATGACGGGTGTACCAACTGTTTGCGTTCCACCCCGCTTCAGCTCCGCACTCGCCTTGAGCATCACCTCACACCGCTGGGCGTCGCCACAGGTGTCAATGTTACGGCCGACTCGTTCTACTCCTCCCAAGGCCGTACGGATCCTTCTTTCCGCGACCTCAACTCTACCCTAGTATCCCGGATACCCGCTTTAGTTCCGGGGGCCGAGATCCTAGAGATGGAAACATTTACCTTACTCCACTGTGCTGCATGCGCCGCTACAAAGGGGAAGGCTTCATATGGTTTTCGACAGGAGGATGGTGGCAACAAATCTATACGAGCCGCAGCTTGTGCTATGGTGTTTGCGGACAGAAAGGGAAACACATTCATCGCTCCGGAAGAGGTTGTGAGGCTGGAGAAGGAAGCCGGGAGAGCCGTTTTAGAAGCAGTAACAAGGTGTCCACTGGATGGGACAGGGGAAGCCATCTGAGCTGGCTTCATTCAGAGTTAGATGCCATCAACTATTTAGAGTTTGGGTTAGAATTTGCAGTGACGTGGGGAATGCCATTGACATGGTGTCATGTTGCGGGACAGGAACGGTAAGTTTCGCTTATCGAGGGCGTTTCTTTACAGTATATAAAAGGGTTGTACCTCGGACAGAAAGCCAAATCACAGACCCTGGTCCCGTCTACGGTAGATTCTACCAACTATTCTCAGGCGCAGAATGCGCGATATGATACAAAGTCTCCATCCTTTCCCTCATGGGTAACTTCCACACCAGCCGAGATGAAAAAGACATACCCTTGGTCGGCCGTTTGGAACTTTTCCACACCGCCCTCCCTATATATCAACTTTCCTAACCCCTCGGTAACAATCAAAATGCTGGGACCCGCAATCGGTTTGACAGTCTCCTTCTCCCCAAGTTTCGCCACGGTCCGCAAGATGGAAAATTCATCAATAGGTGGATCGTACAGAGTGGTTCGTGACGATCCCTGATAGCGGTCCCCGCGAAGGATCTGGCGGTCCGCAGGACCATAGTTGTAGGTAAGCATGCGAACAAGAGTGTTCACATCCTTAAATTTCGGCGTAAGGCCGGAGCGCACGACGTTATCCGATGCGGCCATGCATTCCACGCAGTCTAAAGCAAAGGACGGACATAATGAGGATTTGGGGAGAGAAGAGTTGAGCAGGTACACCGCGCAGCACCGACCTCCAGACAAGTATGCATGCGGCTCATTTGCGGCCAAGAAAATGGCTTCACCGGGAACGAGAGTAACGTAGTTCAACAGCAACGCACAAAAGATCCCAATATCGTTGGGAAATTGACGGTTCAGTCTAAACACTAATTCGTCCAAACTGCCGGCATTGCCCGCCTTTCCTTCATTCTCGATCCTTCTGACAAGCTGCTGGACATGCTTGGAAACTGCGTCCTGCTCGCTTTCCATGAGGGTTTTGAACAACAGGCGAAGTGCTTCCTTATTTTTGTTCGCGTCCTCGGCAGATGTTGATGTTCCTGCGCTCTCCACCTGGGCGAGGAATTTCTGAGTGACTTCGGAACCAAGAAGATCGGCAAATTCGGGGTATGAACGCAAGTGGGACGCAATCTCGCTCAACGGGCGGAATGCAATCAAGGCCTCAAATGGAGTGAGGGCGATCGCCTACAAGATGCGACATGCAATGAGCAATCTAACAAATTACAATGTCCCACCGAGTCCCAGGGCCATCAATGTCCCGCTTCCTCACCATTTCGGGTTTGTGATTGGGGTCTTTGTACAAATCTGGCCTCTTTTGGGCCAGCTCCTTTGCCAGAGCTTTGTCCGGATGTGCCTGAATGGACAAAGCCTTGCGAATAGACAGAACCTTGAAAAGGAACGGCAAATCGCCTTGGTATTGAGCGTGAAGCTTTTCGCCCAGGTTGTCCTTCGTCAGCAAATCCTTGAGCGGCTTTTGCGAAGACAATTCCACCGAAGCGCCGTTGGGATGCGTACCCATCCACAGCTGCGCATTTCTGGGTTAGATATCGGATCTTATGCAGGGAAGTAGAGCGGCGGCCTTATAATACAGGTCGTACCTCCGCGTATGGCGCGTCATCTCTTGGGGTGAAACCCGCAGTTGCGGAAGCGAGTTCCGCAACCTTGCTCTCGTTTCCCAATTTTCCCCAGTCATAGGACTGAGTTTTGCACACCAACCGCACAACGCTGGACTCGGAAGACATGGTTTCCTACGATGAAAAAACGGGTGATGAGTGGTCTGACGGGAGTGGAGATGGGCGACGCGAACGTCATGTCAGACGCAAGCCCTAAGCCCCCCTGCCGGTGGCGCAGCACTTGGAAAACGTGTCGGATCTCCCGTTGCTCATCGATTGAAACGACCGGTATCCGCACTAGGTTAATTGTCTAGCACATACGACGATTCTGCAGGTCTATTATTATCAGTTTATTTACATGTCGCGAACACTCCTTCACTACTCCCATTCTCACGGATGCCATTGTTGAAAAACTACAAGTAGCGCGCTGCAAAGCAACCGTACGTTCTCCGCGGTAGCACCCCCACCAGACTTTTGACACCACTGTTTGCGGGAAACATGGCCCTGAGTATAATCTGTTCTCCAAGTGTGCAACAAGCACCTTTCATGTATCATCTTACCTCGTGAAATGGTCTCGGCAATTCCATACCAAGGGTACGTAGCGCCAGGTAAACGCACGCTAGGGCGAGGCATTTTCCGCGGCTGGGAATTTCAGCAAGGCAGATGTCTGCGGATAGAAATGAATCCCCAGCATACGTCCACGCCAGGGCGGAAGCTGACCGCCACATATCATCTGATGGCTTTCCTGTATTTGGGGTGAGGAAACCTGTGGCTACGTTGCAGCCCAGCCCATCGCTAGAAGTTACCATCATTCAATCGGAGTGACTCGTCAATGAGCTCATCCATGACGGAAACTATGTGTGGATAAGGCGTATCAACATTCAGGTCGAACCCGAGCACTCGTAAAAGCACCAGCTCTGAAGCAAAGGTTGACTCTTTGATTGCCCAGTATTCCTATTGAAAAACCTTCCGATCAGACACAGCGTATCTGAAGAAAGGAGTCAACTATGCACCTACTTCGGTGATGTTGAGGTATCTATCGGACCCGTCCTGTTGATGCACAGTCCTAAGATCACCAGTTTATTGATACCAATCAGCGGCTTTGCTGACTGATGATAGCCCCAGGATAGTCCAAACTAGTGCAGTACGGGCAATTGATGTGCTTACCAGTATCCAACGTTGATCACGTCTCGTAATTTCCGCGGAACTTCGCATTGTTTTGTTGCCAAATGAAGAGCGGTTGTAGCAAGTAACTGACGATTGTTCACAGTCATTGTTCAAAATAAGGAAGCTACGTTCTGTCCTGTTCCTACATAAATGTCCATTTTACTTTCTATGGTGTCTGCAGGAGATCCTCTTTGGAGGGAAGCATAATGCTGTTGATATCGGTGAAAGTAATGAAGAGCGGTGGATATGACATGGTGTGGACTAGGAGACAGTAGGTTAACAGTCGTGTAGTAGAATCCATTCGGTAGCGTTAACCTACAGCTTCAGCATTTCCCCACATGCCACGATAAACTCCAAAGGAGCCCGATCTTGATTTGTTTGAGTGGTCATTGGCAAGTTTGGTGAGGTTTGATAGGGCTACTTACCCGGGAACCTTTGCATTGCATTGTCTTGATTGCCCTCACGGGGGCACAGTTTTCGACGCCAACTGAAGCCGCGCGGGGAACCAACTCGCTGTCACCCATCCTGAATCCCATCGAACTTCGCGAAGATGCCCGGAAACCTCCTCCGTTCGGAGGACATGTCCCTCATCCAGGTGCCGCTCGAGACTGGAAGGCCGGATATGTTGAGTTACTGACGTTCGCAATTCTTCAGCTGTACATTCCGCTGGAAATTGCCCAACCAACGGTGGCAGAATTGGGGGAACTTGGACAAATTCAGTTCCGAGACGTAAGCCTTGGTGATCGCGTGGGATTGCGCAAGGTACTTCTGTGCTGACCAGTTGTCCCATCATCAATTGTCAGTTGAACCCAGACGTAAACGCATTTCAACGTGCCTTTGTCAATGAAGTCCGCCGACTTGACGAAATGGAGCGGAAGCTGCGTGAGTCGCGATTATTCTGGATGGCCAAGCTAGTAGCCGCGGACCGAACTTAAATCTTCTTTGGTACCATTTTCAGGATTCCTGCGCACCCAAATAGATAAGGCCGAAATTCCCGTCCGCTCCCTGGAGGGTAGCATGTATTATGCGCGGTCCACAACTCAACAGGAGATTGATGAACTCGAGGAGCGCTTGGCCGAACATGAAGCCCGTATTCAGCAAATGAACAATTCTCTCGAAACTTTGAATAAAAGATACCTGGAGCTGACTGAACTCCGTCACGTGCTGCGAGAGACCTCCGTATTCTTCGAAGAGGCAGGATCGCGGACTGATGAGTTATTGGGAGGAGCTCATCAGGAAGATAGTCACTTACTGTCTCCGGCCGCTGGAGCGGATGACAGCGAAGCAGCGGAACGCGGTGAAGGTGGCTCGCGGGGTGCCAATTTGGGGTAAGGGTCGGCAAGACCGCCAGTATTTCAACCAGCACCTGAATCTCTTTATTGTTCTCAGTTTCGTGGCTGGTGTTATACCTCGCGCTCGAATGGCAACTTTCGAGCGGATCCTTTTCCGTGCTCTTCGGGGCAATTTGTATATGAATTTCGCCGAAATTGATGAGCCTATTGTGGACCCAGTGACTGACGAGACTGTGAAGAAGAATGTTTTCATCATCTTTGCTCACGGAAAGGAGATTATCGCGAAAATCCGGAAGATTTGCGAAAGTATGGGAGCTACGTTGTACCCCGTCAGCGACCGTCCGGAAAAGCGACGAGAAGACGCACTAGAAGTTCTTGCACGCCTCGAAGATCTCAAACATGTACGAAACCTTAAGTTTCCTCATAGGACGCTCAGTGTGTAACGTCTTGAATCCCAGGTTTTGGACAGCACCCGAAACGCTCGTCGCCAGGAGCTCGCAAAAGTAGCTGAAAATATTGAAGTGTGGACAACGATTGTCAAGAAAGAAAAGGCAATCTATTACACTATGAATATGTTCAATTACGATGTGAATCGTAAGGCGCTGATTGCCGATGGATGGTGTCCTACGGACTCCATCAACGCCATACAATACGCCCTCCGTGGAGTTACGGTACGAAAAGGTGGCAGGGATTGCCCGCTTGTTGCAATCCGTGATTGACAAACTCAATTTCTCACAGGAGCGAACTGGATCCACCATTCCTCCAATTCTCAATGAGTTACATACAACCAAAGAGCCGCCCACTTACCTCCGTACCAACAAGTTTACCGTTGGGTTCCAGGAGATCATCGATGCTTATGGCGTGGCCAAATACCATGAAGTCAACCCTGGTCTTTTCACGGTGATCACGTTCCCTTTTCTGTTCGCCGTCATGTTCGGCGATTTTGGGCACGGTATCCTCGTGACCGTTTTTGCTGCCTGGATGGTCAATCAAGAAAAGACTTTGGAGAAAAAGAAATGGGGCGAGGTTTGTTTAATTGTTACCGTCGTGATCGTCTTCTATCCATTCGATGTTTCTCATACATATTTCTGTACAGATTTGGGGAACGTTCTTCGGCGGAAGATACATTATCCTCCTTATGGGCGTCTTTTCAATCTATACCGGCCTGATTTACAATGATATCTTCTCGAAAGCCATGAACATCTTCGGCAGCGGTTGGAATTTCGTGAAGGAGCCACATGCCGAGAAATGGATTGGAGAGCAGACTGGTGTATACCCGTTCGGGGTTGATCCGGTAACTGGTCAGATTCTGCCATGGCGTGGGAAAGGAGATGTCTAACGGTCGGTTACTCGCCAGGCTTGGATGGGAGCGGAAAATATGCTCATCTTCTCCAATTCCTATAAAATGAAAATGGCTATTGTCATGGGTGTAATGCATGTAAGTTGTCGTGTGTAGCCTCTGGTCCTCAACGTGGCTTAACCGCGTTTCCAGATGACTTTCGGTATTTGCCTGAACGTGGTGAACTACATCCACTTCGGCCAACGAATGAGTATTTATCTCGAGTTTATACCTCAAATCACGTTCCTTTTAAGCATTTTCGGATACCTCGTGGTCCTCATATTGAACAAATGGGCGACCTACTACCCGGACCCATCACAGGCACCCGGATTGCTCAACACCCTCATTTATATGGTGCTGTCACCAGGGAATGTGTCGGAGAAGGATCAAATTTACCCCGGTCAAGTGAGTTTCCATGTCCATTCTCTTTCACTTGCTCCGATGCTAACTTATTTGAATAGGCTGGACTTCAAACGTTCTTGGTGTTGCTAGCGCTCATTTGTGTCCCATGGATGCTGCTCGGCAAACCCTACTACTTGAAACGACAGCATGCAAAGCGCGGTGCCCTTGGCTACGCTGGCTTGTCTGATGAAAACATACCTGATCCATCTCGTCCGAGTGAAGATTCGAATGCCGGAGGTCACGGCGAGAGCTCTGGCCTTGTTGACCCGCACGGAGACGGTAGTCATGGCGGCGAAATGGGCCACGAAGAAGTGAGTGCGGGAAAGGGAAGCATGAAGTTTTCTGCTCATAACTCACAGGAATCTCGGTAGCATTTTGATTTTGGCGAGATCATGATCCATCAAATGATTCACACCATTGAATTCTGCTTGAATTGTATTTCCAACACCGCTTCATACCTCCGTCTTTGGGCTCTGTCTCTGGCGCACGCCCGTGAGTTTATGGATCAGAGTGCCGTTGATTGAATTATGTTTGACAAATCCACGATTTGTTTCTTCAGAGTTGTCCGAAGTTCTTTGGGAGATGGTACTCGCCGGAGTGCTGACGGACACAATTGCCCCTGGATTGCTGCCCTTTGCAATCGTCATTGCCTTTGCATTGTGGTTCGTACTCACCGTGAGCATTTTGTTGGTCATGGAGGGGCTTTCTGCGTTCCTCCACGCTCTGCGTTTGCATTGGTGAGTCATCATGCCTCGTTGTTGCTCGAGTGTTTTGGGCTGGGGTTCTTTTCTTTTGGTTTAACTCCATGACATCGCTCCCCAGGGTCGAATTCAATGGGAAGTTTTATGCAGGAACCGGAACAAAATTCGAACCATTTGCATTTGCCACCGTTCTGAAGGAGGTGGAGGAATAGTGTTGTCTGAGCAGAGATGTCGTTTGTCGGATACTCTTGTGATTCTCCGTCGAAAAATGAATAGTCCTGCGTTCATTGAATCTGCTTCGTTCTGTCTTGCGCGTCATGATGTGGCTCGTTTGTTGGTTGCGTCTTGTGTGCCATGATGTGGCTCGTTGGAGATTTTGAATTCATGAGCAACAGCAACGAAATTTTGAATTCATGAGCAACAGCAACGGTCGAAGAGAGAACTTCGCACCACACTGGAAATAATCAATGGAACGAGCTAAATACATCGGGTACATCCTCCACGCCGGCTTCCGCAAACCACATTTTTACGCTGTTTTTTCAAGTTTCCGCCAATACACCCCCCATCGATAACTTCTATACAAAATGCCTGGACCGTTGGACTCCCAAGGGGTCATGGTCCGGTAGCCGGGCAACCCCACAGTCGTATGGTATTATCGTCAGATGCCGTTGCGAACATGTTCCTTCGCGGGTTCCACGCTACGCAATTGATGCAACCTAATTTTGTGGAAATCGAAGTGGTTCGTGGTGAGAACAAAGCGCTACATTCCTGCAACGTCAGGGAGTAATATTACCTGAATGACCAGGCAACACCTCCAGTAAAACCCCATGGTCGCGAGACCAAACATACACTTGGGAGTCTGATTCAGGTACCCACGCGTAAGTCCTTTACTTTTGACGTCCAGTATGTGGAATTCCCCCAACCGACACAAGTACCTTCACTTCCACTCAACACGAAATTCTGCGCGACGCCGCCAAAACATGACCGAATCACAAAACGGCCTTGCTTCTGCCCGACGTAGTTGCGGACAAGACGGCGTTCTTGTAGATCCCAAAGATGAATCTCCTGCGCACATTGAATGTTGGCTTGTGCCGACGCCTAAAACGAGGCTTTCGACAGAACTACTTACCTGGATGGAGAGATTCACTAAAGCGTATCGGCAATCATCCGCGATTTTCACCGAGGTTATTGAATCCATCTCTGGCATAACTCTGCAGGAAAAATGGGGAAAAAAGGACAATCCTCAGCGAACATGCCCATTCCGGAATAAATGGACCAAAGATGAACTCATGCACTCACGCGACTTCATTCTTGCTCTCCAAGTCAAACATCCGAATCTTCCTCTCCGAGATGGCAATCAAAAACTGGCCATCCTTGCTCACCGCCAAGTCCATCACCCGCACTCCCGACCACTTGTGCAGCACGTCCCCATCCAAGTTCCACAAGTATATGTGTTTGTCCACGCTGCCAGAAACAAAGCGTTCACCATCAGGGAGCCAAGCACACGAGTTGACCGTATCGGTGTGGCGTGTAAATGTATTTTCAAGTGCACCGCTCTGAAGAAACTCAAAAAGTGAGCCCTGGTGGCATGAGAACAACGGACAATCACCCAGTGCTGCTTACCGTCCCATTCCATAACTTCAATGAATGATCGTTGGAACCCGTTAGAAGCATTGCGTCGTCTGGACTCCAAGCGAGGTATGATATGGAGCTATTATGCCCGGAGAGGGTATGCAAAACCCGGCACCCCTGGAAAAGATTGCCAAACAATCAACCTGCCGTTCATGGAGCGTCCTTGCACCAGCGTTCAATCGGAAACTCGGCCGTTGCTCACCTCCATACTCCATATTATAGCGGTGGTATCTTTTGAGGCCGAAGCGAGGTATTCTCCATTATGTGAAAAGCTGACGAACCACACTTCATCGGAATGTTCTTCAAGCACATGTGTCGTCATGCACGGAAATTGGCTCCTGAAATAACCGAACCTGCTCCTTCAAAATGTTGCTCACAAATTCAATCGGCATCGGAAGATCCGCATACCTATCGCACGAGTGATCCGTGAAAAGGGAAATACGGTCGTCCTCGATGGTATTGTGGTATAGACAACCCGACTTTTGCACTTGCAGTGCCTGATCAACCAGGCTTTCCAATCTTCGTTCCGGAATCATGACCGCAGATGAGATATGTTCTGTATGAGGAACATGACGGTAAAACGGAGGTCAGCCAAGGCAGGTTCCGAGGATTTCCCACTTCTTTGCACTCTACGATTATTCGTACTCTGTAACTCAAGGAGAAGCCTGTCCCGCGAACCTCCCGCCGCTCCGTCCCAGTCTGCTGTCCGTTTCAGTTCATCGACGCTTGTGCACATCAAATAGCTGTTGGGAAGGCCTTTAGTGGTCGTAGTGGTGCAAAGGCCAGGTCCAGGACAGCATGCGCATCAGAATCACACCTCGTCAGCTGATGCAGATTATGCGGGTTGGTGCTCAGTGGTGTCAATTCCTGTCTTAGGACCGCCAAGGCTCTTTTCGTATCTTGACGTTCCAACAACTCTTTGTATTTTTGTTCCCTGATTAGAAATTTGACCACCTGCCAGGAAATCAGTCGTCCGGCCAGGCGATGTGGATCTCAAAGTTGTCATTGCTGGCTGAGCAGACCTGCAACGACTTTGGGCTGACATCCATAGTGGGTAACAAATGCTCTACAGCCTCCCAATCTCCGGTCAGCACTCCTCTACGGAACTTGGAAACTGTGGGTGACTCTAATTGATGTCCAGACTCTCGTTGCAACGTCTCTGCCGATTCTCTGTCAAATGAGAAGGTGTTGCATTCAGAATGTCTTCCCCACAAACTTTCAATAGCCGTAGCTCCCAAACAAACGGGTGTCAAGAAATTGTCGCACGTTGTGGACGTGGATTTTGTTTTGCATATGTATGATGACTGATGACATACCTAAGACCCAAGTCTTGCAAAGATTGGACCATGAGTCGTACGAGCTCTTCGTCTCTCGTATTGAATCTCCGTTGGGAGACCTCATGTCCATCGATTACCATATCCACGCTGCTGGCATCTCCATTCTGCGCGGCTCCACCGCCGAATCCATTCACACCTTCGCCAGCGGAAGACGGCTGTTTCAGTTTCATGTCGTTGTTGTGTTCCCCACCAACCAATCCGCTAGCATTAAACGCTGCGGAAGTCTCTGGAGGTCCTCCAGGTGCCAAATTCGGCGGGTCTGTGCGGTGCCGCTTTGGTGGACGCGAAGCAGAAGAAGAGGAAGAGGATGGGCTTCCCGCAGTCGGGTCTGTTCCGAGTGGTATGCCCCGCCTTCTCTCCTCGTCTATCTGGTCGTGGCTGCGCTTCGTGCCTTGGTTGGCTTGTGAGGCCAGGGTGAAAATGGTGTAGGGTCCCCCCGCGGGTTGAGGGGAGTAAAGTGCGGTGAAGGGAGGTCAAAAGGAAAAGGCGCGCCCTCTTGTGCTGAGCGGGTTACGGTAAAAATCCGTGGTGGGAACAAGCAGGGTCGCAATTGGGCCGGGCTTTACGACAAAAAGGATGGAAATGACAGGAGACCAAAGGCGATTCGATTGGTCAGACCACATGCGCGGAAACTGACAGCGGCTCTATGCAACCACTCACTATATGAAATACACCTGCGGGGTTTGAAAACAGCTATTCTTTCACTGGCAGCGGGTGGTGGGGAGGAAGAAACAAGATGGAAGGCGGCTGGTGCGTTTATTGTGGTTAACGAAGATATGCGTTCCAGAGGGAAGTTGAATACGAGGAGGATACGGCAGGCTGTAGGAGAGGGGTTGTCCGTGGGGGGAAATTGGGCTATCCGTCAGATGGGTCAGTGTGTTTGTCTGTCAGTCAGAAGGGGTCAGCTGGCAACCGACAAACTGGGCCGTCCTCGTTTGTTATTGCGTGTGTGGGCAGTGGCAAGTGGATACAGGCATCCAGTTGGAATGCATTGGGCGGCCAGAAATCGGAATGACCAACTCTCCCACAAGCCACTCACCCTGGTCAAACACCAAACTACCAGCCACAACACATCCCAGATCCCCCCTCCTGCGACGCCCACAAAGGAACACTCTTACTCTCCCTCCCCCCACGGACTGCCTAGAAAAAGAGGACGCTACACAACGATGCCCTGCAGTATATCCTTAACAAAAATACCTATCCGGTTTTGCAGGTTCGAATATTCCTGGCTCAGGCAACAACTCCTTTCAGTTCACCCCAAGTTCAACTCGACGCGTTTGTCCGAACGTCCGGACAGGCTTCCTTGGGGGGGGGGAACCGTTGATGAGGAGCAGATGGAGGGGTTATCTCGTCAAGTCGCCCCGCGGCGTTCGGGCGCCTCAATAATTTTGCTCTACAGGAGAATTTTACTTGTGGGAAGTTCAAAAATGACATATTTCCGGAACAAAATGCCCCCTGAACAAAAGACGGGGACCATATTTCTTCACATCTATGGTACATATTTTTACAACTTGCTTGCGCGGTTTTTGGCTGCTCATAGAAAGGGAGAGCAAGACATGTCAGTCTCGCAGCACGCAAGCCAAGAATGCGAAACGACGACAAAGGCAGTATTCAACCCCTTCCTTACCATTCCGCTCCATCAAATTCTTGAATGCAATCGCAGGTTCACCCGACGCGTATCTACAAAATAAAATTCCCAAATTTCCGTTTCAGCATATAACGCAACATTCCCCTCAACCCCACGACAGGGAGCCAATGTAAATTACAGTACCTCTTGGCCAATGCATCCGTCTCAACTGCAACCGTTCTCTCCGCCGCATCTCTAAACTGGTCGCGTATCAGACGTTTGGTCACCACCATGGATGTCGGGTTGCAGGTTTTGACGGCGGTGAGGAGCAGGCGGGATGTTTCGGCCGCAAAGTCGGCGTCTTTGAAGACTCGGCTGGGTGGGAGAGAGAAACGTGACGTTGTTTGGTATATAGTGTAAGGGTTTGGCTTGGGCCTCAACGAAAAGGTGGAGAAAGGAGTATGACGTACTTGACAAACCCAAGTTGTTCTAGTTCCTTTGCAGAGTATTTTCTGCCAAACAGCTAACAGTTTCGGAGTATGAGCGAGTGTATCAATTGAGCTGCACAATGGAAAGAGAACAGCTCAACTTACCAGGGCTTCCTGAGCAGCTCCCAACCCCATTCTCTGCACAAACCCAAGCGAAGATGCACCTATGAAGGGTCGCTCAATTCACGCCACCATCCCCAAAATCTTCGCAGCGCAATTCAAAGGTTTTTCTTACCCTCCGCGCAAAGACCCAAAGACGAAAACGGACACATCATGTAAGCAGATTCAGCCGCGTAGATGATATCCGAGTTGGAAATGATTCCAGCCGGGAAGCCGATGACTGGTCCTAAATGCGTCACATAAAACCCAATTTAGCCTCGTCCGAAAGTAGTTTAAGAGTCCCAGTTGAATTGCAAAACAAACAAGCAAACAAACAAACCATTGAGTAATACAACTAGAGGTTTAGGATGCTCAATCACCGCGCGAGTGACGGTTGCTGTCATCAGTTCCAATTTGGATCGGAAGGCTGCGTAGGCTTGCAGCGGGTCTGGGTCTGCATCGCGTTTCTCGGTGATGTCTGCTCCGCTGATTTTCAGTCGAGTATTATTTATCGTGGCATGGGATGAGCCGCACAGAACCGGCGGGCGGAACGGTACCTGCTGAAGAATTTGCCCTTTCCCGTCAACACCGTGATGGCGGTATCTTTTCGTTCTGCGAGGTGGTGAAGAGCAGCGGAGAGTTCGCCATAAGTTCCTTGACGGAAGCTATTGAATTTCTTTGTAGGAAGACAGGCATTATTTAAAGGGTTGGATGCGCCAAATGAAATGACGACATGAATTGAAAACATGCGACCTTACCTCCTCCCTTGTGAAGATGATTGTTCCAATACCATTTTCAACTGTAATCTGCACGTCTTTGTAGGACATTTTTGGGGTTGTATTTTGGAAAAGGGACTTTCAAAATGTGGGGAACTGGCCTTTCAAAATGGGGGAACGCGGCGAACGGTCCCCGCCTTTTATACCTGTGTTGCTCAGCCGCTCCAAGCACCTCGGTCAGTCGGTCCGTCAATCAAACCGACAGGCAACACAAGCAACACGACGACCTTCCAACAGCGAAAGTCTCTTGCTGGCTCGCAGCCCACCTCGATATTGCAAAGGCTTCCGTTGGACAATCGCGCAACGCACCTCAGAACCAGCCGAAAGAAAGCTAGAAAGATGTTATACTTCTTATGGGTATTATCTAGTTAGCGACTGTTGCAGACATTACAGTCAACAAGTCGAGTATCCGTCACGTTCTCTTCCCATTTCGCTCGTTTTGATTTTGTTAACTACCACACAGAGACGGCCACAACCAGAAAAGTCGCCCACATGGGTAATTGGACGTGCAGGGTCCCCCCAAACGCTCCACTCTTTTGATTACTCCCGCTGTTTGATCCACTGCCGCCTCCGGGTCCTGAAGATGTGGGTGCTGCAGGTTTGACCATTCTTTGGAGTTGAACGCACTGGCCGGTTACCGGATCCCACACCCCGCCGTCGGCACATGCAGTATCGGGAACTAGACTGCGACCTGCAGGCCGAGCTGACACTGGGTTTCCGGTGGTCGGTGCTGCTGACGGGCAGCCGAAGCATGTCTAAAATGAAGACGGCAGTTTTTAGAAACCTATCAAACGTGAATGGATTTGATTAGATTCATGTGAACCTACCGAGAAACTCTCCTGCGTCCCACTGTAATAACATTCCTGAAACAAAAAATGTCAATGCTACCGAAAGAACCTCTCATGGTCCCCCACAGACAGATCCATGCAGAAACTGACCGACACAAGACCCTCATCAATCTGCCCATTCCCGTCATTATCGACGCCGTCACATATTTCCTTGTTTCCCTGCGCCGTAGCTGGCATCAAGCAATCCAGCGCTGGATTCTTCAAACTGCCATCCACATCCGTCGGATTCGCCATCCACTTTAACAGCTGCTGATTCGTGACCCAGTACACATCCCTGTACCCGCTACCCACAATCCAGCCCGCAAATTCCCTCAGCGCCGTCACCCGCTGCGGCTGCGTCACGGCGATTGCAGCATGCAAGTAAATACCAAATGGAAGCCGCCCTCCGTTGTAATGGGTCAGGAAATTGTGCTTCAACACGCGGACGATCTCGTCTTTAGTTGGAATGCCTACTGCCCCGCCCGGCACCGGGTCGGGATCCATCGTCGCGTTCTCTGTGCCGTCTTCGTTCACGAGGGAATAGAGAGGGATTTCCCAGAGTCCCGGGAACCGAAATTGTGGTGAGCAAGTGCCGGCTGTGCACGTTGCGACGGGGCCGTTGTCTAGTGTGTATGGCCAATACCTGGAACGAAATCAAGCATGAGATCTAGGGTTTTGTTGAAATAACACAACACCTGTTTTGAAACTTTTCCACTCACCCAGCCTGCAAGTAACTCAGGGGCATGGACGAATCATATTGGAACAAACGGGTACTTTGAATATTTGCAAGGGATTCATCGTTATATAGGAGGAACGGATGACGGAAGCCTGTAATTTGCTGCTTGGGGATGCCGGCGAAGGTGTTCAACGCTTCATAAGCACCCAAGATTTCTTGGGTTGAGGGAGTGCCTGCACAACCAGCATGAGGATACCGTCTACGATATGGTGGTGGAGAGGTGGTGCTAGGGTTCCGTACCTTGATGTGTCATTGTATGAGTGGCAATCTCATGCCCCGCTCCGTACATCTGTTGCGCATGCCTGGATGAGGATCCCTGAAAATGAGATTGATTCTCCTCGAATGTTTTAACGCCCTTCAACCCACCAATAATCCGTGTATTGCGTGGAGATGAAAAAGGTGGCAGCAAGCGGGCATCCATTGGGGTTGTAAAACTTTTGAGTCATGTTCAGGATCACGGGAAGAATGACAGAATTGATTGAATCGTCAAATGCTGGGTGTGAACACGGAAAAACACGCGTTGAGGTTCCCGGAGGCAAAAGAGTTCTTCTCCCAAGCAGTACTATGACACGTACTCAGCGTAATGAACTGAGGTATCTTCTTGGGATCGAGGCCACCGGGTGGGGATTTTGAAGGACACATGCAACGCGGCAATACGCATTCAGATGGGTTGCAAACGTAGCCTGGTGTTTGGGAGGTAGAGCCGGGCGCGTTTGCCGGTGCTTGGGCGAGGCAGCAAGGAGTCGCGAGGAGAAGGAAGAGACGGAGGACTCGAGAAACACTGGTCGGCATGATGTGAATCTATGCTATGGTTTGTGCGAAAAGTGAGAGAGGGATTATGGAATTCTTCCATGTTTTGTAGTCGAGTGGGGAATAGGGGAATGCAGTTGGCAATGGTCGCATGAATTCATGAAATTGATTAAAACGCGCGCGTCGGTCGTGTGTGGGACCAAGGGGGAGTAAATAAATTAAGAACAGCAGGATTGTCATTAAATGAGACCTTTAGTTTGGGATGGGAGGATACAGACAGCATGCATTCGATTCGATTTGCCATTTGTGTTTCTTGGGTCGTTTCAGCAGAACAAGAGACTGAGAAAACACCAGAGCTGCTCTTTCTTTCTTAGAGCAACAAACAGGTTTGGAAACCCAAAGCACCCATCACCCTCACTGTGCCACCTGTGCTTCGCGCCACATGCTACGCCACACAAAGGGGACGAGCAGCCAGAGTTGAAGCGGTTCTTTCTCGTTGTTGTTGCACCGGAGGCAGTGACCTTCTTGACCTTCACCCACTTGCAGTAAACAAAATCCTACATCTTTTTCACACGATGACTCCAGAGGAAAAGTACGTAGTGCTGTTATACCGAACACGGGAACACCTTCGTCGCCGCAAGGTGGCTCACAACTATCGTTCTTAGGTTTGATCTCATCACCCGGAACCTCCAGGAATACCTGGGTGGGGACGAAATGAAGAAGATCTTGGCCGAGAGAGACTTGAAGGTCTACTGGGGAACGGCCACAACCGGAAGACCACACATTGGCTACTTTGTTCCAATGACCAAAGTTGCTGACCTATTGGCTGCTGGGTGTCACGTATGTGTCGAGAGTGAGTTCTTACTACGGTGCAAAAGCGGTTCACGCTCACTATTTTGCATGTATTTGCATGTAAAAATCAGGTGACGATCCTTTTCGCCGACCTCCACGCTTATCTTGATAACATGAAGGCTCCCTGGGAGCTCCTCAAACTCCGGACCAAATACTACGAGGCTGTCATCAAAGCCATGCTGACCTCTATCGGGGTTCCCATCGACAAGCTCACGTTTGTCATCGGAACATCCTACCAGCTGTCTGCAAAGTATTCTTTAGATGTGTACCGTCTCCTTGCCATGACCACCGAGCATGACGCTAAAAAGGCGGGCGCAGAAGTGGTGAAGCAGGTCGCATCGCCTTTACTCTCGGGTCTCGTTTACCCTCTGCTTCAAGCGCTGGATGAAGAATACCTCGACGTTGACGCTCAATTTGGTGGTGTGGATCAACGCAAGATCTTCACTTTTGCGGAAAAGTACCTCCCTCATCTTGGCTACAAAAAGCGCGCGCACTTGATGAATGTGATGGTGGGCGGATTGAAGGGGTCGAAAATGTCCTCGTCGGAACCGGAATCCAAAATTGATCTCTTGGACAGTACCAAGGCCGTGGCGGAAAAACTGAAGGGTGCTTTCTGCGAGGAAGGCAATGTGGAAAACAACCCTATTTTGGCATTCCTGAAGGCTGTCATCTTCCCTCTCAACTCCCTTAAAAATGCCAACTACGAATTTGTAATCAGACGACCGGAGAAGTACGGCGGAAACATTATTTTCAAGAACTACACGGATTTGGAGGAAGCGTTTGGATCAAAGAAGCTTCACCCAGCAGACTTAAAATCGGGGGCGATAGACGCCGTGAACGCTCTGCTGGAACCTATCCGCCAGATTTTCAAGAACGACAAGGAATTGCAGAAGCTTACCAATGAGGCCTATCCGCCCCCCAAACCAAAAGTTGCAGATCACGTCTCGAAATTCGGTGGGTGGTGGTGGGGGCCCAGTTTTCTGCATGGACCATTTTGGAATTGCTGCTCACCGACTGGAATCTTGCCATCGCAGACATTCGCATCGGCAAAGTCCTTGAAGTGTCTCAGCACCCTGACGCGGAGGTTGGTTCACCACGGTTGCAACTGTTTCCTCCAACCGCCCAATAGCTATCATTGACACCCTTTCTTCTAGACTCTGTACATCTCAAAGATTGATCTTGGAGAGGTGTCGGGCCCCCGCACGATTGTCTCGGGTCTCGCAAAGCATATCCCACTATTTGACCTCGAAAAGCGCCTTGTCGTGGTTGTGACCAACCTGAAGCCTGCAACAATCAAAGGCGTAGCGTCCGCGGGCATGGTTCTGGCGGCCGCAAACGCGGACAAATCTACCGTGGAGCTTCTAGATGCCCCAGAAGACTCCGAGCCGGGAGATATAGTATCGTTTGATGGGTTTGATCGAACACCAGAGGAAAACGTGAACCCTAAAGTATTTCAGAAAATTTCCGGAGAAATGAAGGTGGGGGAGGACTTGGTGGCGGTGTACAAGGCGGTGCCATGGAAAACGGAACGCGGGTTTATCACCGTAAAGAGTCTGAAGGGATCCACCATTGCGTAGTGTGCTATTTCATTTTTCCCTTTATACAAATAGAAGTGGTAGAGATGCAATAGAGATGCAACTCCATTAGCTTTCAAAACAAGCTACATATTGAACAACATATTTGCAGCCAGGTCGGCGTTCCCCTGGCATGCATCCAGCGCCGCTTCTGCTTCCTGTCGTGTCACGCCCAAGTCTGTCAACATCTTTATCTTTTCTTCGGGGTGGCGAGAAGCTGGAGCTTGTGAGGTTGACCGCGCTTGGGTTGACGGTGGAGGAGGCGCGGGCGTTGGGTTGGATGAAGCAGCAAGTGGTGGTTCAGCTGATGCAGCGCCTGGAAGCGATCACAGATGACATGTTCGTTAGCCAGCCCAATGTTGCATAAATCTGTGCCTAGAAACAAACCTGAAGGGCCCACCCCATCCTCAGCCTCCTCCTTCGCGTCCCACCGCGCTTTAGCCGGTAATTCGTGTTCGCTGAGGAACTCGACCTCTTCCCCGTTGATACGGAGCACGTTCTTTTCCAAATCAATGCATGCCTATCACAAGCACGTTAGAACGACGAAACCGCCGGAGATGTGGGATAGAACATACCTGATGCTTTTTCAACATGTCAAGTCCAAACAGCAAATCCACTCCTTTGCCCTGTAGTGAAGTCATTAATGATGTGATCATGGCGCTTTTGATTGCATGTCCTGACTCACCTCCATTATGGTAAAACTGCACGCCAAGTATTGATTCCCCACCTTCAACAACGCACTGTGGACGCGCCCAAGAATCTTGGCCGTCCCCACCCCCATCGCCGTCCCTGCGAAGCGCTCGTCCAGAAGATGCATGATATGGCACGCCTCGGCGCATTCCGGGCTCATTATGGTTGCTTGCGCACCAGAGTCAACAAATGCCTTGACTGGGTTTCCGTTCACTTCGGCATTAATGTACAGCATGACAACCTGGGTTGAAGGTGAGTACGATGTCGTTCTATAAAAGTCACCTACGCCAAAAGCAGGCGGCACGTACCCGTCCGAACGATTCCGGGTTGTGCTCCATAGCCGCCTGATTTCGTGCCACGCAAGTCAATGACACATTTTTTCGCATCCACTGACAAAACCAGGCATACCTCCATATTCTGAGCAATGTTTTCCTTCCTGATCTCTGCTTCTATCCGTCGTTGGGCCTCCACATCGAAGGGATCAGCATCCTCTAAAGCGGCCTGGACATCTTCCTCAGTTGCCTTATCTAAGAGACGGTATGTGAGGGCCGCAACCTACTCACCAATGTGGCCCTCTGCCTTTCCATCACCTCGCGCCGACGCGCCTCAATTTCATTGAACATACGTGCGAACTCGGCAGGGTTATTCATTAAGGCATTCGCAAGCTCAGGATTTTGCTAAAGTTTTGGCGTCAGAAGGACAACGTTAATATGAACAAATCTCGACAACATGCCTGTGAAAGTTGTCTGAGCATATTCGGATCTCTTAGAATTTGTTGTCGAACCGTCTCGGCAGTTTGTGGGGCTTGATGATGCGACGAGCTACCCCTGAAAGGGTGAAAGGACGCATTGAGGACACATGCTGTCAAGCTCTGCCCACTCCCGGCAGAAGTTCAAATATCTGGTGCGAAACTTACCCCGCCGGAGCGTTCCTTCTTATGAGGAGAATATCATCCTGCAAGATACCGCACGCGGAGAGCAAGCGCTTGCCATCCTTCAGCTCGTTGCCATTGTGGTAGAGCACCTGCTGACTGACGGGAATCCCCAACTCGGCTTCTGCCAAAGCTTGAAGGTTCTCAAGCTGGAAGTGGCAGTTAGTCACCGACAGAACTCCGCTCATAACCGTCTGGACCCGGAAGGTTCCGACTGTGCTCACCTCCATTTGGGGGTCTACGTCAACATTGTGCACATCTCCGTGGTCATTGGTAAGGTGAAGACGCATTGTTTTCTGCTAAAAACTCAGTTATTGGCCGCCACGCTCAAACGCTCAAAAGTGCGGTTTTCGTCATACCCGAGTACCCGTAGTTGAAGAAGTCGAGTACCTAAGTACTTAGATGAGTGGTGGGATGGGGGGGTTTACTGATGATGATGCTTGGGGAGAGGTGGCGCATAAGCGCTTGGGGGTTCGAATAGGAATAAGTGCCGGTAAGTATAACTACTGTAGGACCTTGGCCAGCGAACCACTCAACCAACCACCCAAAACAAATGCTCAAACCGAAGCTTCTTGCCCAAGTCCTCCAGCAGCCGAACACAGGCGGGGTAAGAACAACTCTGTGCGTTCACCACCCTATATTTGTCTCTCCTTGGCGCATATTCCCCTTTCCTGACTTCGACTGTCCAGCCTCTTGAACCCTGACGGGTCACTCGTCGCGTTCGCAGGGGAAACGGACCGTGAAGCCAAGGTCGTTGCCGCGGTCGCTAGCAACGTATGGTTTGCCTATGAACGGCACGGCAGGCCCGGAGCTGGGACGGCCGGATCGGCGGCTGTAGGAGGAGGTGCTTCCGGCGGTGTGGGTTCCACTGCGGACGGGGGAAGCGAAGGCTTAAAAAGTTTGTTGATTGATTGTGAGGTAGGACCTGTCCTTTGTTCGACAAGTTTGAAGAGTATCTATGCGGAGTCTCATTTGTGCTTCTTCCTACAGCATGGCAGACTGTGCGTGACGCAGGCGGGCAAAATGCTTCTGTGTTTAGTGGCAGAGGAAAACGTTGAATTTGGGTTGCTGGAAACAAAGGTTGGCCCGGAACTCCGCATTGGCATCGCTCTACTGTTTCTTACTCGCCCTGACGTAGACTCGGGGTTTGAAAGAATACTTGCAGAATTATCTCAACCAAATAACAATTTGATAGAAAACCCAACTAACTGTATATATGTAGTATTATTTCATGCGGCATGTTTAGACCTTGCACCCTGCCAATCTGGAGTATGTGGTAGCGAAACAATTTGCACCAATTGTTTCTCTAATCATGGCGGAGACCACGTCATGGATATCATTCCGCGAGCCCATAATCGGCACCCTGTACATACCCAACCAACCAACCGAAGTGGATACTATCCATAGTAATCCAAAAACAGTAACACGCCACTGGCAATAAGCAGGAATAAGAGGACCCAAAGCCGCGTATCCCCAAAGTTGCGTTGCGCCCGAACAAGGTATGCATTTGCGCTTTGCACGGTTTCCGTGGACTTCCATGCTTCTTCGTAAAGGCTATCAATGGTATGTTGCTGCGTTTGTAAATGGTGCTCCAGGTGGCCCTGCAACGTCGCAATCTCCTGCAAAGAATTGGTCGCATTTCTGCAGCAAATATGTATCATAAGTACACGTCATGGAATAAAGTTGCCTTTGATCAAAGGACTCTACCTGACTTGATCCAGATTACTTTCCAGTTCCGCAAGCAAAGCTGCGTTCTCCGTCTCCAGCATCATTTTTTCTTGCGGACTCAGATGCAATTCCAAACTCTCCTCCTCCCCAGGAGCTTCATTATCCACATTCGGTGTCGGCGTCCCACGACCGGACGTCGGCGTTGATGCCCTGCTTCCCGAAATCCCAAATTCATCCGTCCCAGGTTTAGCCCGTCCGGTGCGTGGTGTGCCAGGTGTGGATGCACCCCCAAGAGAAGCGGCCAGACTGGACGTTAGTTGCGCAATTGATAAATTGTGCGACCCCTCTCCACCCTTCTGTGAGTCCGACAGGCCTCTCGCAACATAGGAAGACTGACGAGATACAGAAAAGGATGAGGCAGATGCAGGCCGTTTGTGCAGGAAGCTGAACGGAACCATAGAGCTGTGAGACCCCGCGTCGTCTTATAGCGACGGATGAGGACACGGAACTACCTTTCCTGCTTCTGGACTTTCTGCTGCAAACGCCTTTCCTGCATATCTTTCTGGATGTTAGATACTTCCATTAATCGGGTTTGGAGCAGCCAAATCATAGATTGATGATGTTCCGCAAGTCGTTGTTGCTGGAGTTCCCTTTCACGATTGCTTGTTAGAGATGCAAAAAAGGAGGTGGACGGCGACTTGGATGACGCGAGACTAGCTGCGCGCAGTCGTTAAATTCAGTGATAAGAGTCATCTGCATGTGTGAGACGCTCTAGCTCCGCGTCCTGTTTACCTACCCGCCAGTTTCGTTAATATTTCTGTTTTGCTCAGTAACCCCTTCACAAACACTTGAATTTGCATATCGAACTCGTCGCGTTGTCCATCTGTCATTGATTTGTACGCTTTCAATGGCAGGGCGGATGAACTGCCACTTCGAACGTGATCGTCAAGACTGTCCACCTCTTCTTCGGCACCGAATACCAACGGCGAGGTTGCCGACGGGACGTGCCGCCCCATGTTCAGATACACTCGGCGCGACGCAAGGAGGTACGAGCGAAGTTGTGTTATTTGCTCCAGCTAGAAAGCATTTAAGGAATCAACCATCGGGTGTTTCCTCGTATATACGGTATGCACCCATGGTTTGAGGGGCTTACAATTCTGTAGGCCTCTTTGGTAAACTCGTCCTTGGGTGGGTTGCGCTTCCGTTTAAGGATACGACGTGAGGACAACTGGTCCAAAGCGTCCGGTGTTACACCATTTTGGGGTTCTGACACGCCTTCGACGATTCCCAAAGACTCAAGCCTCTGTCGCGATCTTAAAAGACCGAAAAAGTCGTTCGTGATGTCCATGGGTGCGATGGGAAGGGAGCGACGAGCACGCCTACGCGCGTGGCATCGACGAGGGTATCCCAGGGTTGGTTGCCATGGCCACGGCCTGTATCGTCCTTTCGGGATACCGGTACCCAGAACGCAATCACCTTTGTGCCGCGCACCCTAATTCAACATGTTTGCAAACGCATGTGTTGACCTTTCTTATGCTTGCAGCTCTCTCGTTCATCTAGCTTACCTGCATTCTGACTAGCGCTCCTTCCGTATCCTCCGCACGGCTTCCGAGCCCCTGGCTCGCGTCTGGCGGAGAAATCTCTCCGACTCGCTGCGCCAGCAAATTGACAAGGTGCGTTTCAAGTTTGAATCCCCTCGTTAGACGCTATTTTGATGACATCCCCCTTGTAGGCCGTGAAAGAACATGATGTCTTGGTGTTCATGAAGGGAAATAAAGAGGCGCCACAGGTAAAGCTGTGCGTCGCAAGAGGGACGTTCGCTGGTCGCATCTAATCAAGACGGTGCACTTCATCCAGTGCGGTTTCAGTCGTGCTGTCGTTCAAATCTTGCAAGCGAATGGTGGGAACACAACTTCTTACATCAAGGAGATGCGGTTCAAGAGTCTCACGGGACTCATCCATCTTGGGTTTTTACAGGCGTGGATGACTTTAAAACTGTTAATGTGCTTTCAGATGAAGAGGTGCGAGCGGGAATCAAAGAATACAGGTAGGTGTAATGTGCGTTACAGTGCACATTGATCGTCTCTTCTTAATCCTCTTTCGCCCCAAGCTCGTGGCCAACCATCCCACAAGTTTTCGTGAAAGGCGAGTTTGTCGGAGGATGCGACATTCTCATGGGGATGCACCAAAGCGGCGAGCTCCAGACTTTTCTGGAAAAGGAGGGTATCCTGAAGAAGGCAGATTCTGCGCCTAAGCAGGAACAATAGCAACGGGTTCGATCGTAATCGTTTCTTGGCTGAGAATCATGTATTTAAATTAAACAGTAGCATTGCACGAAGTTTGTCGTGAACTGGTTCGCAGAAGATCTCATAGGGTCACTTGATAAAAGTGGAAGAGTGCGGTTGTTGTTTGCCGCCGATAGAGAGCTACGGAGTTCCGAGGAACTCAATGTCCTTTCATTTCGAGATTTCCTCCAATGTTTGCTCTGCGAACTCTTTGAAGTTGGGCGCCCGATCCATTGCTCTGTCCAATGCATTTTCAGGATCGGGATGAGAATCAAGCTCCACGAGTATTTGCCGTAAACGTGGATCTGCTAGCATATCCTTTATCGGTTTTGATGAAGCTGAAGAAATGAATAGCAGAGGGTCCGAGGAAGGACGAGGATTTATGGGATTGGTCTTGAGGATCCGAAACGGTGAAGAATCATACCGAGCTTTCTCAACTGCTCTTCCGTCAGAGCCGTAGCGTCCTCCTCCTCATCAGGCTTTGAGATATTGGGAGAAGCTGTTGTCGTGTGTAGATCATTGACATTCTGACCATGGAAAGATATCGCCCAAGACCTCCTATACGGGGCAGTTTCCAACTTACACTTTCGGAGTGGAGGTGGGATAACTTCACGTTTCACACATGGGATTTCTGCTTCAAAACCTTAGGACCTTCATTTTCAGCGGGTTTGAACAGTTAGACAGTGTGTTACCTTTATGGATTTTGTAGCAAGAAAGGGAGCAGCTGGGAAAAGATTGTCAAAAGAAACTGGCGCCAAGCGAGCAAACGTTCCAGGAGCAGCATACTATGGGGCATAACATGTAGAGCATTTATATTTTGAGATTTCCGTCTTGCACACAACACAAGGGACTTTCGACCGGAGGGTGGTTGCAGGAGTCATGTTCAGATTCTCCGAAATGGGATGTTGGGAGGACAGGAAGACGCGTGTGGTTTTGGCTGACGTAGTCACCATGACAACCCCTAACCCAACCCTCCCCAACACACCAACCTCATCGGTGCGTTCGCCAAATCTTACCCGTCACCACACCTTCTCGCACATCCCAACAAGCACAACACAAAATGGGTGGTTCATCAAACTGGTGGGGAGCCCCCATGCAGCACCAAGTGGGCTTCTACGAGTACGGTATCAGTCCGTTCCACCTCAGAGCCTTCAAGGGCTTCTTCAACCCGGGAGCATTCAATTTCGCGAAGCGGATGGGTCGGAATTTGATGTTCATTGGTCCTGCCGGATTGTTCTACTACTCTCTCTATACGTGGGCCACCAAAAAGGTGGGCTTTTCCAGTTGCCATTTCGTTTTCGGCGGAACCGGCTGCGGCATGCCTTGCCTTCCTGCACGCGGAAGCGAATTAATTGTCTCCTTTTTTACAGTTTGAGTACTACAACCGGAAGGAGTATCTCAACTCGCACAAGCACCACCATTAAATGAAGCATATTCCCATAGTGTTGTTTTCAAAAAAATAAATGGCGTGGATGGGGAAATATTATTTGTTCCAAGCACTACCGAGAAGCTCTATATTACTTGGAGTCGAGAAGCAGACCCCGAATCGCTGCTATTCGTTTCACAGTACTCTCATCAACAAAGCCCTCATTTTCGCCCCACTGGTGGCTCCCTTCTCTCCATCTCTCCAATTTCACCCCGTCCATTGTTACCAGTTGCAGCACACCGCGAAGTTTCGTTACCGGCTCAATATCCATTGCCGCAAAGACGTTGATGATATAACTGATGTCCGTGGCGAGCTGCTTGGCGCCGTGCTCACTGAGCTTTGGTATTTTCAGGATTGTGTCCGCATATCCAACCATCGTGCCCCGTGAAACCGCGGTAATCCACAAGTTCGTAACAAGGTCGGCAGTCAATCGGTCCGCCTCATTGCCACCATTTCCCAGCCCATCCCCACCCATCTCGTCACCATCTTCCCCGAGACTGGCTTCCTCCTCTCGGAAATCCTCCGGCTCCAAGAATGGAAGAGTTTCCAGTGAATAGCTCAAAGCCTCCTCGTCAGGGTGCAACTCTAGTTGCTGCGGTATTGTAAGCAAATGTTCCCCAACACAGGTGATGTACGGCGAAGGAGACAGGCTGAACTGGGGAACCTCCAGATTAAAAGGACCTGAGGTTGTTGGAGCCGCGGAGCGCCACACGTCCATGTTAGGAACAGCGGATAAGTGCTTCTCGACCGTTGCGAACATGGTATCGAAAACAAAGCGCTGTGATGAAGATGTAAAAAGCCGCAAACCCTCGAACGAAGGAGCAAATAACGTCGATTGCGACCGCGCCGGCGGGGTAGGTGCGGGACTGTCACCAGCAGCCGGCTCTTGCTCGCGCGGAGTTTTCCGCACTGCACCAGATCTTCTCGGCTCTGCGGGCTTCTCAATTGCTTCAAGGGTTCCTAGCACGGTGTGCAGCGTGTAACTATTCAAAGATGATAATTTCAACAACGTCAAAGCTGAAAAGCACTCTTCAGTTCGCTCTTTATCTTCTGCATAATACTCCTGGCAACTAGCGCCCAGTTCCAGCCGACTTCTCAGGCCTCCAAAGACCTTCTTTAACGAAAGCGGGAACCCTTCCAGTCTCCGGGTTATCACCGGGCACATCCCTAATACCCGGACCGCAACTTGGAAATGGCCCCATTCTTGCCTCCCAACTTCGCCCCTTCCTAGTTCGTAATCGTCGTCGTCCTCTTCGTCCCCCATGGAGCTGATTTGAGTGCCGTCCACCCCAGTCTCCTGCCGAATCTGCTCCAATAAAGCAGAATAGCGGTCTATGACGGCCCCGAAGAACTCGTTGAGGCAGTCGACCAAACCCGGCAACCCAAAGCCAAACGTAAGCTGGCGGCACCGAACCGTGGCCATTTCGGCGAAATTGAAAATCTTTGCGACGGAGTCCCCCATCGTTTGAGCAATCTCCATGAAATCTGCGTTCCTTTCCGGCTTCAGAACCACAGAAGACAGGGAGGTAAGATGATTTTTTTCGTAATTTGCGAAATCCTGCTGAAAGGGCATGAATGATTCGTAAATCACGAAGCCCCATCCAGCTATGTCGTTTCCGCCGTCCACTGACACAGGAGAGCCGTAAGGCGACCCTATATCGCCACCGGGGCTTGCGGGTCTATCAGCCTCCGAGAGCATCAATCGCTCTACTTTTTGACCAAAAGCGACTGTCGTCTGGTAGGCTTTGATAATGACGGGAAGGCAACCTTCGTGCAGCCGGGCAGCCACTTCCGCGCAGCGGTCAGCCAATGTCGGTTTCAACGCGGAAAACGTGTGATGAACCAGTGCTTGCAACACGTCAATAGGGCTAGGAAATATATACGCGCTCCAAGAAAACTCTTTGTTGAGGACAAGAAATACTTCTTCGTAGAAGGGCGCCAGCCAGTCTGCAAAGGTTTTGTCACCCCGAATCTCGGCGGACCGTACAGATGGATCTTGATCGTACTGCTGCCATAGCCGCAATAAAGGCGCCCGACGAGCACGGTAGTAGTGATTCGCAAATTCGGTTGATTTTTCCATTTTACTGAAAATACGGTAATATCGCTTCGTTGCTTCGGCATCATGTTCATTGAGTGCGGCCAGAACTTTGGGTTTGACGTCCGATTCCAGTTGATTTTGGAGCTTGGCGAGTAACGCCCGACGATCTTCGTAATCAGGCGTCGAGGATAGTAATGCCAATGACCGACGTGCTTCCTCCAGTCTGGTAGCAGCCTTTTCATAATCTCGAGCGGCAAAAATAGCTTCCATTTCCGCGGATAAGGTGGACCAATTCTCGGCCTCTCTCAGAGAATGACGAGTGAGCTCCATGCGAGTGCGGACCGTATCAAGACGGACCAGGTCTTGAAATGCATTGTTGCCTCCCTCTGCTGTCTCAAATTGCCGTTTGGCGTCTTCTACCGCAGACCGCACAGAATGAACGTCTTTTCTTAGAAGCTCAAAATCATATAGGACCCGGGGCATATTGCGAATAGCTTCATCGCTCAGCTTATCCAGCTTGGATGACACTTCTTGACTGAGAAGCTGCAGCTTCAACACCAGGGTGGAAGCCAGTTGATCAATGGATGGGGCTTCCGTGCCGGCGCCTGTGCCCGTCTGTTCATAACCCGCCGATGTCCCTGCAGATCGACCTCCGGTTTCCCCACTGTCCGAAAACGGGGCACCTGCGCCAGCTTCCCGCGCATCGTCGCCCGCCGCATCGTCCATCCCAACAAAAGGCTCGACGTCCGGTTCACCAGCTGTCTTAAATCCTTCATTCTTGTCCGCCTCGCGAGGCTCCTCCGACTGCGAAGCGCGGCCCCACCCAGTAGCGTCACGGGGGCGACGTGACGGTGTCAGCACGCCGTTTACCCACTCTTTTACATCAAAAGTTGGGGAAAGAAATGCATCGACATCGACACCGGGATACAGCGAGGACATGCCAGCAGCACCTCCAGTACCTCCAGCACCTCCAGCACCTCCCCTGTTGGAAACCATACCGAGAAGATTTGTTGGGTGTCAGTGCTAGTAAGATGTCGTGGTGTAGGGTTCCACTGGTAGTTGTCCGAACTGCTCAGCCAGCCAGCCAGTACCCCTCATCCGGACATCCAACCGTCCACATTTGACTTCGCGTTCCCAGCGTTTTCCCACCCCATCAGCCCATCAGCCTTTCTTCCGAGCCCCCTTTCTTCAATCTTTATCACTCGTTGGAAGTACCTGTATCCGCATCCCCGGTCTCTCCACTCTTCTTTGTCGTTAACGCAGCGGAAATGTCTGGCCCTCAGCCCTCCGCCGACAAAGCCTCTCCTGATCCAACGCCTGCTCTCAAGCATGCTGGTGGTGCCGGGCGAATTCCCACTCCCACCAAGCCCGCGACTGCGACAACCTTGTCTTCAAGCGTCAACCACGGGACTAGTGCTACCGCGTCAGCCTCCATCTCCGTAGGCGAAGACTGGCATGAGAAAAGCGCAGTCGCAAGCAAGGAACCTCAATCCAAAGGCAAAAACACCCCGTTGGGTACCAGATGGGAACGGGGCCTTAAGGCTAGGGAAGGCTCGACTGTTTACAACAGTGACGGTAGAGAGGAATCCCAAGCGAAACACACACCGCTCGGGCAGAGATTCGAAAAGCGAATTGCCTTGCAAACTGCAGTTGACGAAAGCCATGTGAAGACGCTGGAAATCACAAAGAGGAAGGACACGCCGATTGGGATCAAGTTTGAGAGGGCCATGGGGATCAAGGTGGGAATGATTCCCGCGGACAGCGTTCAATCCCATGGAATGGGAGGCGGTGTCGAGCCGTCAACTGGGAAACCGCAACCGGCACCCTCACGGGCACGATTTGAGCAAAGGATTGCTGCTGAGGAGGCAGTCTCCTTTGATACGGGTCTTGAGACAAGCGAAAATATCCCCGTTTTTGTGCCAAAGGCAACGCCAGTCTCGAAAAGGATAGAAAAACTCCAGGGTCCCGAAGGGGCGAGCCATCCGTTTCCGCCTGGGCATATCGAGAATTCTGGAAGTGCTCATGTGGAGTCCAAGGGGACGCCGATGGGTGCAAGGTTCGAGAGAATTATGAGTGTCAGAGATGGGATGGGACGCACGCAACTTGAAGCGGCGGACACCAAAAAGTCATCGGAAATGCCATTCTCATCGCTGACCGCGCATGAAAAAATTGATGAGGTAGGCTCCGTATTGGAATTCGCTCATCATTGATGGTGTTAAACATACTCCTTTATTGTATCAAAGGCCAGTAACCCGTTCCTTGACTCCAAGTCTTCCGTTGAGGATCTCAAATCGTTTGCGCGACCTGGGATGACGCACTCCCATATTCCCGTTCCTGTTGGAGTCTCAAAAACAACAGCAAACGATAATGCTGAAAGAAGTGCTTCCATTGGTTCCAAGCCTTCAACCGTCTTGGGCACGGAACCAACCACGCGTGATTCAAGCGCTGTGCATCTTGGTCTTGAACAGCTTGGCCCATCAACTCAGTTTTCCAAAAGAGACATGACACCCCAGACAAGTATGAGGATGCTTTCCAGGTTGACTCCGGTAAGATTATGTGCATTTGGCGCACCTCATCGGTTTCTGTGCTGAGGCTCGGCCCATCTATAGCCTGTGGGTTCGAACCAGAAGCCAGTGCCGCCACCTGTCTCTCCCTTCGAAAAATACATGAACCAAAAATACGAGAGTGTCCCGAATGACCCCTTTTCTGTACAACGACCCCCATCACCAGGTATGGCCTTCCGTATATAAGCTGGCAAAATCGCCTCAACCAACCCTTTGTGACGCCAAAAACACAAATGAGAATCTCATTTTTCCCCATCCGCCCAGGAAAATCGCCTAGCGGTAGTGGCGCGCTTGCTGCAAACGATGTTTCTTACATTTCGGAGGAAATGCCACCGGCTCATCTGGATTCAACGGAATGGGACGCGGACGGTTCCTTCATCAGAGAGGGACCCAGCTTCTTGAGCAATGCAGAGGACTCGACTGCTAAGGAGAGCTTGCAAAGCCATTCACAAGACAGCAACTGGACGCCATCCAACGCGGAGTCTTCCACCATGGCTCTCGACGGTCCTGGGCTGGCTGAAAATGCTTTTCTTGCGTCCGTCAGTGACGACACGTCTGGCGCTATTGCCAAAAAGGATAACGAAGACATGGATGAGAGTTCGATATACAGTGCAATCAACGCTGGAATTGAAGGAGTTGGGAAAGACAAGCCCGTAGAGGCCGCGAACCCGGAAGAACTCGGGAATCGGTTCTACTTGGATTTCCGGAAGATCTTGAAAGAAGCCAAACAAGCGGTCAGGGATGGGAATGAGAAGAATGAGGACGATCGGTGCGTCTAAATCATTTGCTTCGCTGCTCCGTCATGTAACGAAGGGGCTCAATGTCGGTTTTACAACCTGTTTTGAAGACTCTTCGAAGAGCGGCTTAATATGTCAGCAAAACAATGGGGTAGCGTTGATGCGGAAAGGAAGGAGCTCAAAGCACAGAAAATTCAACTTCAGGACATCATTAAGGAATCGCAGGTGAGACGCTTAGCGTACAACACCAAGTATGCATCTGACATGTTCCTATTGGATTTCACTGCTTCAGAAATCGTTGAAAAGCCTGAAAGTAAACGTGCATCAGGCCGCTCAGCGTGAGAAAGATTTGAAAAAGCAGGTGATGTTGATTGAAGAGGAATGTAAGATTATTCAAAAGAAAATCGATGAAAAGGTGAATTGGAGGCAACTGCGGGCTTTATCCGGTGCCGGTCGCTCAAGTTCGTTGGCCTTTGCAGAAACTGGCAATCCAAAAGGAACAAGATGCTCGACAGCGCAGGAATATGTGGTGTCTGGGAGGCAGAACCAGTTTGAGGGCAGTCTTGAAATTCATTGGTGTCTTGATTGTGACATTGGTGCTCGAATCCTTGATCCTGTACAATTTCATGAAAGAGTGAGCATGCGACTGTTTACTGAATTCCCTGGACGTGTTGAAAAGGAAAACTAATTCGGATCATCATTAGACGTTCGATTGGCGGTGTCCGGCTTCCCCAGCGGGATCCCTCGTCCAAAATCGAAGGAGGGATCATTCCTCCCGTTGGAGCGTGGGCGATTCCAATGGGTCAGAGGATCGAAGCTTGGTGGAGTGGGGATGACGGAGGAGGCGTGCATGGACCGCCGCCTGGGCGGGAACGGGGTGGATTCGTGTAGTATAGAACAGTGGATGGTCCAGTCTTCACCTGTCTTTCAGGAGTTCCTTTGAAAGTAGCAACGCTCTTGCATCATTGTTGCAGAAGATCAACGGTGTTGTGATATTCCTCCGTCGAAGCGGGATTCTTGCTGGTGAATCAAAACGACCTCGCTGCTTCTAAAAATGATGCGTCTTCAAAATCTCGCATATTTTTCAGTTTGGTCTTCCGCGCGTCTTTTTTTTGTGTATATTTTGTGGTGGTATATTTTGTTATGCACGTCATCTTATTTTGACTTCGAGGGAGCAACATATGATGATGATGCACCGGGTGATAGCAGGCAAGCTGAGGGAGGGATCAATGCGTGAGACAAGCGGGAGCATAACGTGCTTGGCGGTACAACTCTCCGATGCCCATAGATTTGGTAGCACTAATTCAAGCGAAATGTAAACTGCGCATCGACGTCAGATGATTAAGTCTCATGGCGGACAAGTAATATCCGATCTCTTAGTTTAAACCACTTTCCAAATTGTTCTTATAGTTTTGATTGGCGCTGCAATACGCAATTTTTCAGCGTTGATAGCATCATGTAACGTGAGGGGTATCAACGGACGTCGTACGGTTGTCGGAGACGGCGGGGCATCCGACCCTCGCTGCCTTCCTTCCTCAAGATTTGTCGTAGTAGACAAATCAGTCGAGGGAGCAGCATCAGCGGTCCAACCCAGGACGTCCCGTTTCTTTGCAGTATGTCTATCCTCACCACTCCCCGCGGTGTTTGCCAAGTTCGCATCAGCAGCACCTTCAATCTTTCGCGGCCCATATGCCGACTGGGATGCTGTTCGGGGGGTTCGTGGCCGAGATCTGGTTGGGCTCCTCACTTTTGCCGACGACATACGCGACACTTGAGGCCCTGACCCGATGGACTCTGATCCCACACCTCTCGCTGATCCCAATCGGGTGGGCGTCGAAGCCAAGGAAGCCCTTCTCGAAGTAGCAACGATTGCCCGCCACATTTCGGCAGATGTTGGTGGTGGCGGCGGAGCGTCTTCATCTCGAAACATCAAACTCACCGTCTCACCAAGGCCTCTTGCTTCTTCTTTCCCTTTGTCATTAATCACTTTGCGGTCGTCTTCTTTGTCTTTGCCGCGCCGGTGCAAGTGAATGACGTACCCAACATCTTCGCCAAACATGCTCTCACCCTCCTGCCGTAAACTCGATCCTTCCTCTATCTCCATACTCCCCGTCTCGTCATCAGTCCCCTCTGTTTCAAAATCTTCACCATCACCTTCCCACCATGTGTCCTCCGGCGTGATTGGTAGGAAAAGATCGTCCGCAAGGATCTGCTTTTCGGATAGGAGGCGGAGCGAAGCATCTTTATTGCGTATTGCAGTGTCGGCCATGCGCGTAAACTTGTAGTGACGGTGTTGACGTGCCGGCTGGTGTGCGAAAAGGAATCAGTGATCACCCCCAGAACAAGTAATCTGACGGCTTACTGAACAAATGCTCACATTTCCTTCGCTTCTGACTCCCCCAACCCCTTCACTCCATAGTTCAGCAGCCCCATCCGATATCCCGATGCTCCTGTCTAGCGACACCATAGGCGGCAGAGTCCGCACCATGGCCACGTGTTGCTGCGCGCGTGTCGCCTGAGGACGGGTATACCGCTTTGTTCTGCTCTTCCTCTTGAGCGACGACTTGCGTGTAAAAGTGGGTGGTGTTCTTCGTGGTTGTGGTGTACTCCGTGCCGCCAAGTCTTCTGGAGGATCCCGAAAAGCGTCGACGCCGGGTGTAAGGAGGCGGCCAAAGACGACATCCCGCGATCCAACTACATTTGTGTTGTCGGGGTTGACGCGTCCACGTCGACGGTGGCGGAGAACTCGCAATTGTTCCGCTACTTCGTTGTACCAAGAGGGGGTTTTCCATGAGGAAGGGATGGTGTTCCGGTATGTGGTGGGGAATGTTGGCGCCAGGTGAGGATGCTCCCGCGCCTTCTAAAAATTGGGGGATGGGTTGAGCATTATGTATCCAAAAAAACATGGTACACTTGCTGGAGAGTACCTGCTCCGCCTGTTCTTCCGCTCTCTTCCTCGCCTTTTCCAAAAGTCGTTCCATTCTGGCCCTCGCTTTAGCGGCATGCTCAAGCACCTGAATGCGACGCTCCTCATGGTACTGCTGCCGCTTTCGAGTAAGAAGAGCATCGATGGCCTCGGCTCTCTATTTGCGTGGGTTTTCTTTCTTGAGATGACTGTTCAAAAACAATGAGTTCTCAGTGCAACCAAATCGTGACTCACCTGTCGTCGCGCCATTTCTTCTCTGACATCCGTCTCTGCTTTTACTCGACGTTTGCGGGGCGGACGAACAGGTACTTTTGGCGGCACTGACGACAGTCTTGGTTCAACCCGTAATCAATCGCACAAATCGAAACTTGAAGACAGAGCCCAAATCTGGGTACTCACCTCTCTTGATAAGTCATCCTTTTCACTGGACGTCTTCCTCGCTCTTCCCCGTCAGCAGATACTGCCACACTTATGTCCTCTGCATCTGAGTAATCGGTTTCAGGAGCCTGGGACTCCCCACCACCCATCTCCACCGCAACCTCATGATTTTCGCCCATCCCAAGGACGCTGGCAGCTAGAGCCATTCCCGGCGCTAATGAGCTTGCCAGTTCGAATGTGGATTGCGCCAAGGATGCGCGGAGGGATTTGATTGAGTCGATTACATTATATGGCTCATCTGTGGAGTATTGCGACACGGAGGATATGCTGCTGGAGCGAGGCAGGCGGGTCGAAGAAGGCCGGGTTGGAGCTTGGGAAG
>JADGKA010000062.1:0-46674 GCA_027604605.1 Borealophlyctis nickersoniae | reverse complement strand
CACCACCACCACCACCATCATCATCAAACCGACTTTCGCCATAATTGTCCTCGCTCTCCTGATCAATATCCACCATTCTTCCCTCAGATTGCAATCCCATGTGTCCACGGTGATGCATGCCGCTTTCAGAGCCCGCATCGCTCCCATCATGGTGTTGACCCCTCCCATCACCACCAACGAGCGATACCCCATTCATACGCGCAAAGAGGAGTCTCAGCACTCGTTCCTTGTCCACCCATGACAATTCCCGGATATCCACTTTGGATTGGTCCGGTGGTGGTGGTGGTGCCGGTGCGTTAAGCTTTGCATGATCGCCTCCTTCCACAGCTGCCAAAATGGAGGCTGCCGCCGTTGCCGGGTTGATGTTTTTAGGTGCGACAGGGCGGAAGGATTGGATAGCGGGGAACGCGACGTTTTTGGTGGCGAGGACTGCACGCATGCGGCGGTTATATTCGGCTTGCGCGGCTTTACGGGATGCTTCGCGGTCGCGTTGGAGTTCGCTGCGGACGTGTTCGAGGGCGTCCATGAAAAAGCGTTCGAGATCTGTGCGTTGATCCAGGATATGTTGGGCTAAGCGCTGTTGAATGTTTCAAATCGCTGCGTTAATCGTTTTTCCGTGACTAGAACGTCTAGGCAATTGAAGCGAAACTGGCAACTGCGCACTTTGATATGTTTCATCTCCTGAGTCTTCCGGTCTAAGCTGTCCTTCAGCTTTGCCGTAACTTTTCGAACTTCCTCCAACTCTCGCCTTGCAAGCCGGCCAATTATCTCCCGCTCATGCTCAAACTCGCGAACCACGTGCGAAAGGGAGTGTTCCATGCTTACTATTTTGGTTTGGAGGTCTTTGATCTAGTGAAATTTGTTAAAAAGGGAAAAGGTGCGTGAGGTGTAAAACAGTGCGTGAGGTGTAAAACACAATGATGGCGTCGGGAACACACGAAACCGAACCGTTCACACAACGCCCACGCAGCAGACCCACCTCATGCGATTGCTGCTTCGTTTGCAAAATCTTCTCCTTCACTATCACATCATGCAAATCCTTTTCTTCCGCCAGATGCCGATTCGTCTGCGCGAGTTCCATATTCGATTTCGTCAGTTCCTCCCCTTCCTGCACATGATACCTCAATGCTTCGGCCATACGCAGATTCTCGCGAAAGACTTCCTTGGTGGTTTCGCCCAAGTTTGCGACGGCTTCTTTGTGAGCTTTGGTGGCCAGCTCGCTGATCTTTCGATTAGCTTCCTTTTGAAGGCGGATTTTTTCTTCGAAGAATTTGCGCTCCATGCGGGCGATGGTGTCTTTGTGGCGGCGCTCGGTGTCTGCTAACTCTTGTTTTTGGTACTCGAGTTCTTTAATGAGCTCGTGTCGTTTTTTCTGCAGTCGTACAAGTCATTTTTTTTGAAGCGTTAATGACAGAGACGGCACCCGCAGACATGAGACTGACCCGAAAATCCTTTATGACGGAAAATTCTTGTTGCATGACTTTGAACGCCGCCTCTTTCTCATTCAGTATGGCGTTCATCTCTGAACGGAATTTACACCGCTGCGCATGAGCAAAAGTGCATTTCAAACCACAGATGCCAAACCCATAGGAACCTACCCGACAGCTTTCGCTCATAATCCGTAATCAAATTATGCTGCTCATTTGCAAATCTTTGCGCCTCTGCTTCCATATGCTGTCTCAGCGCTTCAATGTGCCCCTCCTTTTTCTCGTTTTCCGCGTGCAGCGCTGCAATCACGTCCAACTGCGCAACCGAAACTCTTAGATACGATGAAAAGAATACACGACAGCGCAATCCCGTCGTACCGCGTCTTTCTCCTGCTGTTGGCATGTCTCTTGTAAGCCCTCATTCACCGCTATGCTGAGGCAAATGTCGAGGGAAAGTGAGAAATGCCACTCGCTTCGTGAAGCCCAAATTATATGGAGCGCAAGCCCACCGCCGATATCTTACAGTCCTTCCATTCTCTCGCGGTACTGCGTCAGTGACTTATTGGTAGCATCTAGCCTATTTCGAAGAAAGACGTAGTTAGCATCCGCGAAATGCACACATTTCATCAATTGACGACCAAAAACCAACACCGACGTCAACGCACATACGTTTGCTGCAAAGCATATTCCTTCGCCGTCACCAGTTCGCCTCTCTCGTTCAAGACCATATCCTTGGGCACCGCATCCTTTTTCTTTTTGCCTTTCCTTTTTTTCTTGTCACCTCCGCCGCCGACTGCGGACATAGGACCTTTCCGTTTCGTATCCGCGTCTGATGCAGATGCTAGTGCCGACGCTTGGGTGACTGCACTTAGAGCGCTCATGTGTGCTTTGTTAACTTGGTAAGGGAGGGTGACCGGGTTATTGATTTATTGACGTGGGTGCTGGTTGTTTTGGGAGGATGGTCATTCGGTGTAATCACTGTAATTGACGGTTTGTGATGTTGCTGATCAGACCGCGGTGTGGCTGGTATGGGACCCAAGCCACATCCAGCCACCGTCCAGCCACCCAGGATCTTTGACGCGCGGTTTACATCGAGCTGCCGCCCATAGACCAAAAGAAAAATGTGTTGCAAAGATTGACAGCCTTCGATGTTTACCCAAACAATGGTCTGACGTGTGGCTGCCATGCGAAGGCGGGTTTTGACAGCGTCGCAGAGCTATTTGGAAGGACATTTGACGGGTGGTAATTGCACGGCGCATGTTTTTGACCCGAAAGTTCCCGAACTTATACAACCCTTAAAGTATGTTTAAGCTCGGAACGGTTTATGCAGGCATCAAAATCCATCCTTTAATTCCAATATTTCATGAAACCAAGCCGCCTCTTCCTTCGATTCTTTCCGCCAGAAGGCCGCCACGCTTTCCCACGTCACCCATCTCAACATGCAGTGCGTGGCCGCTCCCTAACCACATCCCACCCTCCTTCAGGATACCGGAACCTTTGCCACTTTTGTTTGTAAAGCTCCGAGATGTTGCGCGTGATGTAGCTGAGGGTTTTTTGGAGAATGTCGCGGAACGAGAGAACGTTGCGGAACGAGAGGGTCCGAATGATGGAGGGAGGAAGGTTGAATGCCTTTGTAAGGTTGGAACTGAAGGGAGCTGGTGGTGTTGCTCATGCTGGGATTCATGCTGTTCCCGTTCTTGCTGAAATGGTTCCTGCTCCTCCTGCGGTTGGTCCTGCGGTGGGTATAACTGAGACATACTTGAATGCTGCTCTGGTTGTTGCAAAATCGGCAACGGCTGCGCAATCTCTGTCCCATGCGTCGCAAGAATGAGCGCGTCTTCGCGCGCACGATCGGCCATAATATGTTCGATGCGGCTCTGGATTTGGCTGCGCCGTTTCGGAGGTTTGGATGTGTACGTTGTGCCCCCTGCCGTCTAACCGGTGCACGGAATATGATGGCATCAGAGAGGAAGTTGTGGAGGCTTTTGAATGACAGAAACATAGTTGAAATAGACCTTATCCTCAGCTTCCGTCGTCGTCTTCTGCAAGACTGTGTTCCATTCTCTTGGGTTAATGTACCAGGCGCCATACTAAGAGAGATAGAAAAGAAGAATCAGCACGCCTGTCCAGCAGCGTCTACCTGCTAGTTGACCCAGCTCACATGAAATCGTCGTTGCAGCTCCCTCAGCGCTTCGGCACGGTTATCCGACGCTATATACCCAATTATTAGCAAAATGATATGACGGTATACGCAGAGTCTGAAACCTACCCGGTGCAGTCTGTGGTCGTCGCGGCCCAGTAATATTGGTCCCGTCTAGGCTCAGAAGGTTTGATAAAATCTCCGAAAAAACACTGTTCCTGCGGTTGAAGAAGCTTACCCACGCCAATCCGCCCACCTCCCCATTCCACCTCCCTCCCTTTCCTGATGGTCTTCAGCAGTTCCTCCGGCGGATTATCCTCCAACGTCACTCTGACCCTGGGAGCTCGATCTGCGTCTATTTGGGTTGACCAGGGGTTCAGTAGCATCGCAAAATCCCCTGGAGAGTCGTCATCGTCGAGAGGCATTGGAGGCGGCGGGGGAGGCAACGGGTCTGCGGACGTACTGGGAGGCAGCGCGGGAAGAAGTACGGCCGGAGAATCCAGAGTTGTAGTTACCCAACGACGGAGTGAGGTTACGACTGCGCAAAAAGGCATGAGATCGGTTCAGATTGGAGAGATGGTGAAACATGTGGGACTTTTAAAGTGCCCATGTCTCATGTTGCCTTTTGTGCCCCTGTGCACAATACCTTTTCGCATCTCCATTTCAGCATGGCTTTCATCAATCTCCCCAACCATGGGTTTAGCTCTTCCACGTCGGGGTTCGATCAACTTCCCATACTTCTGCGCTGGGCTCACCGCCGACTTCACGGCCGGCTTCACCGTCGGTGCTGCAAAAACAGACCACGACAACGGAGCAATTAGCTCACACGTATGCAGTGAAAATTTGGGCAGGTGCAGCTGGCTAATTTCCCCATCTCCACGCACCATCAGAGGAGTAACTCATGCTCCTGCTACTCCACCACGCATGCCCCGCCTTGTCCGTTTTCTTCATCGTTGTCGAGCTATCCTTATCCGGCTTGCTCTTTAATTGATATTCATCTAGCGGGAAGGATGCTTCAGAGTTGAACGAGTCGGATTGAACGAGGGAATGAGGCGACTCGTTTGAGTCATTTGAGTGGGATGAAGCGGAAAGAGACGGGTGGGAAGGTACGGGGCAACTGTCGAGGGGTTTCATGACGGTGTGGAGGAGGTAGTTGCGTTGCGCTTCGGAGAGACCTTGGAATTCGAGGATCTGTGATTTGGTGTATTTTGGATACCGGTGTGTGATGTCACGACCATTTGGCCATTCATGATATAGCTCCTCAACAGTTCCAGATAGGTACCCATCCTAAGCACTGCCAGACCTACCATTTGATCCTCCAATTGCTTTTCCAGAGCCTCGGTCCTTTCTACTTTCTTCAGATGTGACGGATACTGCATGGACTTTCTGCGGTCACCAATGCTCGTTCCTGGCCGGATGACTGGAACTGCCGTTACGGGACGGCGTGGTACTGGATTAGCCAGGTCAATGGGAAGAGGGGTCACCGTTCGGAACGTGGGGTCGTAATTGGGACTGGAACGGAGAAAGCATATTGGCCGCTTGAAATGATGGAACGACACAGCTGATCCGCCTTACCTACCCGCATTCTTTTACTTTGCGCAATGTCCATGGTCTTGGAACCGACATGAGTGGAAAGAACTTGGGAGGGAGGAAGTATGTATCGGTCGTAGTTGATTGAGAACCGGGTTGATGACACCGCGAAGAGGTTGTCTCCAGATGTGGCTTGCGCTTCAAGCACGGGTATCCAAACATTTTCACAGCTTGGAGTGCACGGTGCACAGCGAATCTCGTTACCAGTATGGCAATGTTCTGCATATTATCATATTATATACACCCGCTCCGCAGGACCAAATTTTACAAAATCTGGGAGCACAAACAAGCTAGTCGGTATAATATGTGGGTATTTGTTGGGATTTGCGAGCTCGTTAAACCATCCAAATCATTTCAGAATCGCTTTCCTCTTCAGTCTCTGCGACCTTCGCCTTCCTCCCACGACATTTGACACTTCAGCAGCAGACGGCGTGCTGCCACTCGCCGTACCTTCAGCTGCAACATCCTGTACTTCAGTAGCAACGGGTGTTTTGGCCCCCGCTAACTGTTCAACCGGGTCCTCAGTGCGCCCTTCATGTTTCACGCAAACATGACGATGGGCATGCCAGTCCTTGTTTTGACACTCGCGATCGCAGTAGTAGGCCCGCCGACATCTGCTGCACGAAAATTTGCAAGCCGTCCGACATAGGCTGCATATCCCAAACGAGATCGTCCACCCTTCCCGGCTCTTCAAAACCGTCCCTCCTTCGTTCGCCTCGACCACGGCCGTTGGTGAAGATGTCATGAGGAGCAGCGGAATATCCGGCTCACCCTCAGTTTCCCCGGACGGCGGCAGACGCGTCTTTCTGTGAGACGTTCGCGAAAACTCTGAGAGAAAATCGTGCCCCATGGCGCACACCCAGCTTTGAATGCCGTCGGACGCCCACACATCTCGAAGCTGAGTATGTTGGTTGAGGGAGTAAATGTGCGACTTATCGTATGAAGCAAGTGGAGCTCCAACGTGAATGCATAGTCGCTCGTAACACGACGGGCAGCATACTCTTGGTATAATACGAAAAGCAAACTCACAGCGCTGATGAGACAATACGCCGTCAATACACGGGTCTGACGAAGACGGTGCGAGCTCGTGTTTGGGTTCTAACCTTCTCCCCCACGGGCACCACAAGCCGCTCGAGGGCAAGCACTCCCCGTTGCACCCTGGCCGCACAACCCGGGCAGGCATGTATGGGCCGGTCAGGCCACTCTAGACTTGCATGCTCCCTCTTTGTAGACAGACGTCTCCTCATTTCCACCACATCCGCCTCACTCAAAGACACGACCGATGGCTGCGGGCCATAAAGACTCAGTATCAGAACCGGAGCCAGAGGGTTCCCGCGAGTTATGAGCAAAGCAACTTCGCCCCCCGTATAATGGAGCTGTTTTGGGGCTTGTTGCGAGTGGCGGCTTCTTTTGACTTTGGGGGAACCACTTGCATTGAGGGTTAACAGCGGCTGGTAATCGTCCCCCATGTCTTGGAAGAAGGAAGCAGGACCCGTCCAGTAGGGCACGTTCTGGCGGAGGACCTGCAAGTTTCTTCGAACGCCCCACTCGAGGGTCAGCAGAGCGGCCATGGCAGTGGACGGGATTTACACTATGACAGATGACTCCGCTCGCAGATGAACTGGATGCGATTTACAGCCTGAAAGCGTCACCCGATAAATCCGAGTATAAATTGATGGTTGCATTAATTTAATTTGGGAAGGTCCCTAGTGGCGCGGGAGGGCGCAATGGTCCTTGGCAAATTTCCACCAATCAAAACGATCACGTTGTCGCGCGACTGCGGGGGGCACAGCACACCTCAGGCATATAAAAAGACGCGTCTCGCCCTCGTTTTCCCCTCACAATTATTTCACGCTTCGGCTGATGCTTCGGCGTCCGCACCCATTGGGTGTTTTTATTTTTCAACAAAATTCGATTTCGGTCCATATTTTGATATTCTTTTATTGTCTTCTTCCCCCACCCACTACGCACACCCACGCACACCTCGACTACCTCTCCTCGACTCATCCCTCTACTCCTCCCTCCGCTCGACTCCTCCCTCCCCTCGACTCCTCACCTCGACACACGACTCCTCGACACTCTCCTCGAATCTCCTCGTCGACCTCACCTCCTCCTCGACTCCCGACTCTTCCTCGACGCCAGACCCCGCAAATGTCTATAAACTTGAGGCCGGGGTGTGGTGGTCAGGGTTGCCTACCTCGTTAGGCCTCCGGGTTTCAAAGGGTGCTCTCACGCTCTTTGTTTATTTCAGATTCGAGACCTGTCATATGTCTCTAAACTGGGCCGGGATGTGTGGTGGTTAGGGATGCCTACCTCGTTAGGGCTTCGGCCGAAAGTGACAGACCTGTCATATGTCTTTAAACTGGGTCGGGGTTGGTGGGTAGGGATGCCTCCCTCGTTAGGCCTGCGGGCTAATTGGTGACAGACGTCCAGTGTGGGTTCAATTCCCCGCTGGATGAATCATATCTTGTGTTTTCTGAGCCAGTTGTTGCTACATGCTAGCAGTTGAAATCCCCGTCATCTGCGGTTGCGAGCACATCACAAAACAAAGTCTTCAATACCCTGCAAAGGGAGACTCCTTGTGATCTTTTGGATTGTGGTCGAAGGAGTGCTGCGCCCTCACAGACGGGAAGCTGCTGTTGGAAAGAGCGTTGTCATCTTGAGGAGAACCTTCGCGTCTCAATATACTGTATGTGGATGCGAAAGAGAGTTGAATGGCGTGGTAGAAAGGCGATGGGACAACGTGGGCGAGCAGATTAGCAGCGTCGGGATGGCCGGGTATTACTGAGCGAGCAGGAGTATATACAATCTCCGATAGACCTCATGCCATTCGGTACCGCCTTGTCTTCTTATGCTTCCCATTCCCTCTCCCGCAAACGAAAGTTTACAGATACGCTATGTTCAGCGGTATATTCTACCTTTTCTATCGTACCCTGCAGTAGCCAGCTCCGGGTGAATGGGGTTGAAATCTACAGCAGAGACCACATCTACATGCCCTGTTGTTTTTCCAACTACACTTCCTTTGCGAATGTCGTATAAATACGCATGATTGTCCTTTGTTACAGTCATATTAAGCGGCGTCACAAAGATTCATCAACCATACAATACCCTTGTCAGCCACTCACCTCGGAACCTGTCGCTATAAACCTTCCACAAGGCGAAATAGCGCACCCGACGCTTGCATGTCTGTTCACGTGCCCATGAAGATGCATCACAGCTCTACTGGTCCTGATATCCCAGCATTTGACAGAATCCGTGACAGCCGCTGTTGCAAACAGATTTTCGCCAATCGGTGGCGGAGATGCGTAGTCGGGGATTGCAATGAAATGGATTGCCCTCGCGTGCGCATCCGGCATCGACCTGGCGATTTGGCATTTGACGCCATCCCAAATGCGCAGGCTTTTATCCGAGGTTCCAAAGAGACACAGGTGGGATGGAAATGCGTTGGGGCACGCAAACGCCGTGACTGTCTGGGAAGGGGAGTTGATGGAGTAGGCGAGGTCGTAGCGATTGCGGTTAAGCATTGGCTTCACGGAACCAGGTTCTGGTCGTTCCAGCCGGTACGTGAAGAAATGTACTCGGCTCGCGCTGGGAATGGCAATAAGTTTATTGGAGTAGAAGAAACGCCCGTGCCTGATGTCGGCGGAAAGCGCATCGCTGGCTGGATGAGGAGACGCTCGGGATGCGGAAGTAGCATGTTTTTGTTTGAGATGGCGGATCTCCAGTATGGACTCGGACTTCTCGGGTGTCCACATTCGTACCACGCCATCGGTTGAACTGGTGAGCAATAACGTAGCATGATGAGGAAGACATTGGTCCCCATGACTCCATGATACGCTGGTGACCATGCCGTTGTGGCCCATGAAATCTTTGGAGATTGTCTTGGTTGACATTGGTAGACGGTAAAACCGGGACGTTCTATCAGCAGAGGCGGTTGCCAGATATCGGCCCGAGCTGTGGTATTTGATGCAAGTGATGGGTGCCGAGTGCTCAAGTGGGATTGGCAGTTTGAGAGGTGTGACCATTGGTTCGCAGTCAGCCGGATAAGCTGGATGTTCGGAGGTTCGTGTGATAGAGGTGCCTGTGACCTTCTTCCCAGCGCCTGGGCGAGTGAAGAGTTTCGTGACTTTGGGTGCCTCCGTGTATCCAGAAGACTTTACTTTCGTTCGGAATGTGACCGGTTGATCCACTACACCACTTTTCCTTGAAGTCCCCATTTTTTTACTGGGCCCAGCAGGCTTGATATCTTTCGGCTTATACCGCGGTCCTACTTCATCTGCTTTATGAAACGGGGAGCCGGGGTCCCAATGGGCAGCATGTGGGATTCCGCGCAAGGATAAGAGCTCGCACTGCCCGTCATGGCCATGTCCCCCAATCATGTGTTCGGCCAAAGCATCCTGGACATAGCCTGGTATCGTTCTCGGGAGGATTTGACGCGACTCCTGCCGGAGGTCTGCCTTGCTGGTAATGCCCAGCGCGGCCAATTCCGTCAAACAATCTCGGTATACGTGGACCGACCACTCGCCCATTACATGACCCTTCACCGTCCTCTCTACTAGCTCCTGCAAACTCTCGTTGTTATCCGGTTCAGCCGCCTTGGCAATCACTCGCGCCGCTCCCTTATCACCGTGCAAGACAGACTTGGCCAGAGCTTCCCGTAAAGCCAGAGCACAGACTTCTCGTTGGAGTGCATTGCCAGCTAACACGAGTGTACATGCAGGGTTGCCCTCTGGTGACGCAAAAGAAAAACCACCAACAGTACCGACAATGGTACCTTTCTGGGTCTCTTCGCCGCATTCAATGGAAAGGGAACTACGAGGTGGCGGGAGTGGGGACGAAAAGTCCACGTGGAACAAAGCCTCGTATGCATATGTACCGAGCACCGTTAGTCCAGTTGAGCTTCCCACGATCAACCGGACAAAGGGCGTGTTGATAGACGAATCATCCCCAAATGGCGTTTCCCATTTGATCCTGCGCCAATCTTCATCAATTGTCACATAGTGTAAGGACAAAATTGCTGCCGAGTGCTCCACACAGTACTCCAGTCCCTCTTCTGCCGCTTCCCCATCATCAGGTTCACGTGAACGCCGCCAGGCTGGGAAACTACTCACGCGCTCGACGGAGGGGGAAGGGGACAAGCTCGACGGAGACTGTGTTCCCCAACTCTTCGACCTTGCAGATACCATTGGAACGTCAATCGTCGTGAGGCAGCGCGGTTCGCATGCCCCAGGCTTTCCTTGAGATTCAAAGTCATAAAACCGGACTTTCCCGTCTTCAGCGCCGATGGAGAATCGTTGGCGGGTTGGGTCAGCCGCAACGGTCGTAATGGAATATTGGGAAAGAATGGCGGACTGGTATAGACATGTTCGATTGGCAATGTCCCACACTGTCGATTGCCAAAGACACAAACAGGCGCGAGAGTTGGCTATTCAGGTCACAACTGACAAAGAAACGGAGAACCCTACCTTTGAATGTTCTATCCTCCGACACGGAGATAATCCAGTCTTCACAGTTGTTGAATCTGGTTGCGCCTCTAAAGAGAAACTCTGCCCCTGTCACTTTCCCTTGATGCCCTTCTAAGGCGACCACCTTCCCCGAATGTAACTCCACAGCGTTCACGACTGATCCAACACAGCAGACCAACAACCTATCCTCGGGCCCCAATCTGAGATGATGGACAGCACCCAAGCCCTCCTTGATGATTCTTCCGGCTGCTCCTTTTGTCTCTGCCCATAACAGTGACTGGGAGCGCGGACCGTGAAGAGTCCAGCAGATGATTTCATTCACAGAAGCTCCCACAAGCAACCTTGGACTTTTACGGTTTCCGAAGCATAACTGTGTAATGCGCTCCGTCCGCACAGGCCAGTCGAGTGTCTCTATTGGAGAGACTGGCTCAGCACCGTCACAGGCAAGTATCTCCTCCGTGTTCAGCACATGCACTTGGTCTTGAGGGGCGTTCCTCACAGTGCAAGGGACAATGGCCACTTTATCCCAGGCAGCCGTGAACACTTCGGTCCGATATTTTGCTCCAGCGCTGACTGAGACATGAAACTCGGTTTTTACGTAAAACGGGTCATCCAACCTAGAGATCATTCGTGCCAAGCAGGAGTGGGAGTGGCAGGAACTGACGCGACGCGTCAACCCGTCAACGACGGGCCTTGCATTGAGCCTCGTTCCGTCCGGTTGTAACATGTTTGACGCATTCAAATCTGTAACCCTATTGTGAGGATTTCACGTCCCCAACGCACTCCTCTATGAAGGCGGAAGCAATGAATGTGTGAAGAAGGAGACTGGAAGCGAGCAGCGGCATTTGCGGGATAGTGCCTTCAAAAGTTCCAACATGGACCGCCGCCTTTTACTTTTCCCTCCACCCATTCTTGACCTTCCTGACTGTGGTCTCGCCGGAGAAAAGGACGGAACTTTATTCTTTTCGAGTCCTCCTCTTGTCAGCCGAAAACCTTTATGCTTCGCTTTAGATCAGGGCGGGAAAAGCGTCATCGAAGATACCACACTTGGCGCACACGGAGGAGGCAGTGATATTTGGCTAGGATTGGCCGAACGTATTGTAGGGCAGGGACGAATTCGTGAGACATGTTCTTTGCCGGGGTTGAAAGGTCGAAAGCGAAAGAGGGAGTGGATGTGGGAAGTCGATACGAAGGTGGAGGATGATAAGAGGTTGCTCCAGGTTTTGGAGGAAGGACGGGAAGTCCGTCACATAGACGTGAATTCGTGCGTTTCCGCCGAGAAATTTGAAGACGTTGACGAGGGTGGGGACCTTCCTCTTCGAGATGACGGGACGACTCCCGCATCCCCGAAATCGCCGGTCACCGGTTTAATGGCCATAGAGGTCGACTCAGTTCCGCTGGTTGAAAATTGCGGGCAGGACAGCGGGGAGTTTGATTGCACACTTGAGCATTCAGTTGCCGTGTACATGGATACCATGTTTGGTGACTACTTTGGCAATGCTGCTGGGGGCGAGAGGGCCGAACTAGGGATTGGTACGCAGTCGGAAGGACATCGTGGCATCCCCTCACTTCCACCAATGTCCGGCCGCGCATTAACCGGCTCAATTGTGCCGATGCAAACAAACACATTCTTGTCATTCAATACAACACAACGATATCCAATGTGGGGTGTGGAACCTGACTCTGAGAAGGATAGTCATCCACAAGAGAGTTTTCGATGGGACACGCAACAGGTTGCTGCGCATTTTTCGCTAAACGTTCTGAATGCTGAAACTCGTGCGACCAAACTGGCACGTCCATCTGCGCCATCAGATGACGATGCATCCACCATTACCGCTGTTGAATCCCACCCTTCCATGACGTCCGAGGGTGATATCACGGACGTCGAAGTACCGCGTGCCCAGGCATCTTCTCGACCGTCCGCAGCATCCTCCCGTTTCCACATCCCGAAATGGCGTATTCCTGCTCCCAACTTAGTGTCCAGTGGCCCAGTACCATCGGCTGCTCCCAGGCCTTCTCGGCATACATCCATACAACAACTTCCTGTCACGTGTGACAGGTGGCCTTCGCTGTCTGATGTTTCAGACGGTGCAAGCTGTAATATCTTATGCGTCATTACGCAGGTCAACCCAGTGCAAGACATCTCAATATCTAAAGGGAAGAATGCGGGACAGAGTTTATCTTTGGCCTCCGTGCTGGTCGGTGACGAAACGGCATCATTCTTTCCAATCACCCTCTGGAGAAATCAAGCATTGTGGGTGGAGCGCCTGAGCGCTGGTGATGTAGTATGTTTCAGAGGTATGTGATGGCTCCTGGCTTAGGGTGTGGAGATACACCTAATTCTGTCCTTGTGCAGATATTGGTATTAGGACGTATCGCAATCGTTTGTCTGGAACAACCAGTTTCCGTTCCTCTTTTGGAGTTGTGCACAGGTTATGCGGTGACTCTTCTTTAGATCCAGGTGTGTGGGGCGCGTCACTCCTTCGCAAAACCGTCGAGGAGCTGTACCCGGTTTCTGATCGAATTGCACAGGCGACGAACTGGATACGAGTATGCTGGGGCTTGACGATAAACTCCGACGACTGCTTCGGTGGGCAAATGATCAAGCATTTCTACAAGTCTACCGGTTGGCAGAGAATCGTCGCGAAAGAGGTTGGTGGGTTTGTCTCGTATTCCCATCGGTATAGCATATTCTTATCCTTACTTTTAGCCAATATTCTGGGCGATGTGAACTCGCGTTTTGTAAACGTTCGGGCATTTGAAGACGGAACAATTATCAATTTCCGGGGAAAGACGATGAGTGATGTGCTTCCCCGAAAAGTTCCATTATCTCAACCTGGCACATCTGGTTGGGAGATTTCGCTGCTGGACAGCAAGTCAGACCGGACCGTGCTGCGCATGTGAGTGGGCAGGAACGCTAAACTTTTTGTGGCAATAAAGCTGACAATTCAATCGTAACGTAGCCCATCCCCTGAGCCGCAATGGACTAGTCAACTTCGAAAGAACATAGGCCGGGTTTTTGAATTTAAGGCCGTTCGTGTTGTGTGGAACCGCATGGAAGGTGCGTTCCTTTCGGTATGAATAACTGGATTCCTTTGTATTGAGATTCATAACATTACATTGCAGATATGTATTGCCTCGTAGCCAACGATTCCGCAACGATTTGCCTTGTACCTCCCGACCAAGTGCCGCCAGACAAATTCGTCGGAAATCCCGACCAGCAATTCACGGCTTTTGCATCGATTGCTGACCTTCTTGGGTCGAACTTCAGCGGTATAGTCAGACTGGCCGGTTTCTGCCGTATGGTGAAATGCGATTAATTTTCATTGTCTTTTCAGGATTAGGGACGGTTTGCGCCCGCGTCCTCGGACTGCGCATCCAGTCCTTCTCGCGCCCACGTGGCTACCGGTGGACATCGACGGACCTCTTCAGCTTGGTGACATGCTACTGCACAACCTGCAAGACAGAAGCATATCTGGACAAATCCCATGTAGTTGCTATCTGGCGGTGCAGCACCTGTCCGCTTTCTCAGCAGCGTCTCGAGTGGACTTTCCCGAAAGCAACACTTGAGTTGTCGAGCGGGGCTGGCTTCAGGTCAGGAGCCTCAACCATTGAGGCAACGGTTGAATTCGGGAACTTGGAGCGGGTTTTGGGCGGCACCCTTTCTCCACGTGTCTTCATTCGACGAGATGGAATGGAGGTCCTAGACTGTCACGTCGACGAGTTCAACGATCTGTGCAAAGTCCTCATGACGGGGACGAAGAAGCTCAGTGTGCGCCTGAAATGTGAAACGGATTCGAATGGGTTTATTGTTCGTAGGGAAGTGGAAGTTCTAGATGTAGTAATGAGTAGTTGGTAAATTAAACCTTTTCACCGACCGCCGGCACTGTGTATTGCGCTTTTGAAGTTTCGACCCAGTACCAACGAAGGTAAGAAGCCGCATGATCACATCTCATTGGCATTCACGGAGCAAGAAATGCCACCATTGGATTGGGATTACAATCGATGAATGGTCCAAATATTCAAACATTATTCGCTAATTTGGATGACAGACTTATCGCTTCACGTTATTCATAATTCGAGCAACTGCAAGATACAACAAAATTTGCTATAGGGCCCCCTCCGATTTCCGCAATTCAGGACCTATACGACGGCGCGTTCCTGAATGCCAACGCGAAATTGATGACCGACAAGACAGCCGCCGGCAAGAAGGACAGCATTTCCAACCACCACCAGTGCGGGAGGAAAGCTTGAACGAGGATCCAAAGGCATAACAAAGCAAAGATAATCCACTGGAGGACGATCACCCCAGGGGATGCACCGTGACCGGCCTGAGTCACCACGGCGAGAGTGAGAAGGATGAGGAATGCGTCCCGGGCTGCGCGAGCGAAGTTGTTCACCATTCGAGCCTTTTCCCACAAAAACAAGAATGTGATATCAAACTTTAGCAAGCCCTTCGATGAATCAATAAGCGGCAATTAATTTAATTGTCTTACCATGCCACCCGGTTTCCCGTCTTTGGAGAAGACCTTATTCGCAATGGGAGCGAGAATGAGACCAAGAAGCCAGATGATGAACATGGTGAAGGCGGCGATCCAGATTGCTGTTTTTGGAGGCAGCGAACGCGGGCAGGTCATGAGGAAAATCTAGCTTGCCTTGCCCGACTGCGCGCGCAGGCCACCAACACCCATAACAAATGTTCAAGAATCTTACCTTTCATCCCACCAGAAGGGAAGCGGTTTATCCCCACTTGCCCACCACCCTGTCGCTTGACAAATTGAATGCTGTCCATTGTTTGAATTGAGTTGGTTGGGTAGGAAGGAATAGAGCGAATGGTTGCTTTTTTGCGAGAGAAGGGCGGGGAAGTGGAGACTGAAGCGCGCTGGGGTCCCTTTTATTTCGCACGAGAGGTCGCAATCATTGTCGTCTCTGGGCGTCATGTGTGCGGATACACTGAGTCTTGGCCATGGGTGGATCCATAGTCATATGATGGTAACATGTTACTGACTACAAGTCGCATCATTGGACCCACCATGCTCAAGAGTCAACCCTGCCCGACAAGCTCCACTTCCAGCATTCTCAAAACCAAGCATTTTTAACACGAGAGCAACAAAGAAAAGAAGCATGTCCAGCACCGCCCAACGATTTTCTCAGGGAGCGGTACCTCCGCCTGCAGGGGGGAGTCTTACAGGCGCGCAAAACGCTTTTTCGAATGGAATGATTGAAGGTATTCTGGCAGATATCTGAGCTTTGCGACTTACATTCACCAATTTAAGCGCACTCGACTTGTTAGCCGCCTGGGTTGCAGTTTTTGTCTTGTTCATTCTTTGGCTCCTCTTTCGGCTCTTGTCGCCACTTTGGCGCGGAAGCAACGAAAACAAAGCGACACCTTCTCCTCCACGTGACGGAGAAGCCGCCACTACAGAAGGACAGGAACATCGTGCCGAGAGTTCTCAACGTGCCCCACAGGAAGGCTACTTGAACCGTTTCGAGAACATGGTTCGGGCGATGAGAGATGCGTTTCTGTTGTTGCTCGGTACAGTTTTGGTGGGTAATCAAAAGCACATTTTGCAATGCACTTTCTGAGCGATTTCTGTTTGCCTGTTTGCCAATATTGACAACTTTTTGCTTACTTTACAGGTGTCGATGGCCGGTTATGGTGTTTCAGGGGTACGAACCGGTCGCATCATCTCATTTTCCATTAGCGCAAATGCCACCCGGCCTCCCACTTACGCCACGATCATTCCTATACACATTACACAGGGTACATTGGCTCTGATTTGGATTGCATTCCTTTTTCTTTTCCTCTGGATTCTCGCGCAACTCCTGCCAGAGTCGATCTCGTGGCTAGTTGACTTATTGGTAAACTCTGCAACCAAATGTCTTCTTGGGAGAAGTTCGTTGGTGTATATGGCACGTTCGTGACCTATTGCACTTTTGCAGCTTACTGTCGTATTTGTCATTCTGTTGATCATTGTTTGGGGTCTGGCCTATCGCAACGCGCCGAGTTACTTCGGTTCTGGTTGAAAAATGTATTCGCGAGCACAATCAACTTCCAGGCTGGGGCGGGATTTGAGACCCTGGATTTTGGGCAATGAGGGGGTGGACCAGCACTATAAATCAAAGAAATTGCATAGTTTGAATCCTTGCCAATAATCATTTCGTGCGATTGTCGCAAATTGTCTCGGAGGTTGCCGGACTTCGTTCGTGTACAGCATGGCGGATACCCTCCTAATGCAATCTGCCACTATGTTCAGAATAGTGTAAATATGGTGCTGCGCCAAACACCTGACTTGCCAGGGTTGCGAGCCTCCCTGTGTGAGCTGCCTTCTCAACCCACACAACCATCTGCAGATAGACAATAATGGAGGTAAGCACCAGAAACATGGTCGTAGAGGAGGTTGTTCCCTTCTGACAGTCCGGACTGTGTTCCCAGGTCCTCCTCGGTATCGTCGGCAAAGACTTCGTCCTCACAGCAGCGGACCGAACCTGCTCCCGGTCCATCGTTGTCATGAAACAGGGAGAAGACAAATCGCGCGACCTCAACAAAAACACTATCATGCTCTACACTGGCGAGGCAGGGGATACCGTGCAGTTTGCGGAATACGTGCAAAGGAATATTCAGTTGTATGGGATACGGAATGGTGTGCCTTTGAGTCCGAGCGCGGCGGCGAGTTTTACGAGGCGGGAATTGGCGGAGAGTTTGAGGAGTCGGGTAAGAGCTTGCGGGCAGTAGCTGGGATATTTAAGCGCGACTGGTGGACACAGGGGGAGGTATTTAGCAAGGTATGTCGTTATTAATTATCGCCTATCCCGCCTGCAGAACCCGTATCAAGTCAACCTTCTCATTGCTGGGACCGATCCCACATCCGGCGTTCCCGAACTTCATTGGCTCGACTACCTGGGCTCATCCGTAAAACTCAATTTCGCGGCCCACGGCTACGCGTCGTACTTCACAATGTCAACGATGGACCGATATTGGAAGGAAGGGTTGACGGTGGAGGAGGCAAAGGCGTTGCTGCGCAAGTGCATTGCGGAGCTTAAAGTTCGGTTCATTGCCAACTTGCCGGAGTTTACGGTTAAGATTGTGGATAAGGATGGGATTCATGAGACTTCGTTATAATGAGAAAGCTTTGTTGGTAATGCACGAAGCAATGTACAAATTTTAGATTTCATTTGCCTCGCGGTTCCTTCCGCTTGCTTTGATGTGCAGGAGCATGGTCAGATCATAGTTAGAGTGTTTGGCTGCTTGTCACGCACTCGACCATGCCTATTGGTGGGACCACTTGGAATATGAAGTCGGGAAGAAACAAAAAAAATCACGGTATACCCATGAATTGAGAATGCATGCTCTCTGTTACAGAATCTATCTCAGAAATGCTTCGAAAGATTCATGGAAGTCAAGGGACGGTTTTGGGGAGTTGAGGATCGCGAGCGGGGGTACTAGCGGAAACTAGAAAAGCGCGTACTAGTTGGTGCAGGGAAGACAGCAAAGCAATCGAAACGAGAGAATAGGCGTGCTTCCTCGGCTCCCGTCGGATTAATGACATAGATGAGCCTAGGAAGGGGATTCATTCCTGAGCTGCATCATCAAAGCGTAATGGCCACAGATGGTCTTCCACCATGGACCATTTGAATCTCCAGTCCCTGTCACATTTGAATTTTGAATGCGAAATGTGATCCCCTCCAAAGACATCAATGTAAAGTTTGAGCATAGGCAATATCCCCCATGATTGTTGCTAGCGGGCTCTGTATATTTTACGGTTACGCATCCTGAACACCCTTTTCTCGTCGTACCTTGTTTAGCTCTTGGTTCCGGTAACGGCGCCGAAGGGCCCTAATACCGAGTCGGCCAAAACGAGAGAGGGGAATTCGGATTGAGGCCACGGATATTTCGGAAATTTTGTTGTCGTACTCGGTGGTGTAAACATGGTGCTGGACGTGGTAGGTGACTGAATAGCGATCGTTGTCCAGCGTTACGTTGCCCGCAGAGTCGGGGATGGGGAGAGTCGAATTCGGAGATTCAGCGTCGTCTTTGGAAACATCATCTTCGGAAACATCATTTTCGCCCCACCCCCCATCCTTGTCCTCCTCCTCTTCCTCATCCCCGTCCTCATCCTTGCGCACATCGCCGCCCTCTCCCTCATACTCATCCTCATCCTCATCCTCCTCCTCCTCCTCGTCCTCGTCCTCGGAACTACTGTTCTTTTTGGCTCCGGTGTTGCCAAGGCTCAAGTTATGCCATGGAACAATGGTGAACCTAGCACATCCGCCATCCCAGTACGTTCCCGCACACCCCTTTGGTTGAAGACATCCAGCAATACGTATCTTTACACTCTCCATCCCAATCCCAAACGGCACGACGACACTTTCCAAACATTCGAAGACAACCCAGTCCCCATCCCTCCGTGGATACAGGGTCCACACCATATCGCCAAGTTCATTTTGCGGGCCTTCGTATCCGTCGATAGCAATGTAGTCCTGGTAATACTCGATGCTTTGGCCCGCCCCATGTTCACAGAGACGCTCATCCTCCTCCTCCAAGCTATCGAAAAAAGCGTCCACATCATCCACACCCTCCAACTCATCCTCATCCCCATACAAGTCGAAAAGACTCTTTTTGACCTTCCTCTTTGCCTCCACTGTGACCGGACACACGGCCCTGAGTTTGGGAATCGCATGCTTTCGAAGAACCGCGAGCAATTCATCGGTATCTTTTATATCTGTTGCCAATTTAACGTGGACGTGAAGGTGCTGAAGGAAGTGCGCGATGAGCCGGTGCCGGGTTGCGAGCTGGAGGAGTTTTGAGACACTGGGCAACTGTAAGAGGGTGGTAATGGGAACGTATGCGAGCACTTTGTCGAGCACCTCTGGGGGTACTGCGGTGATGTGCATTGTTGAATGAGGGATTGCGCCGTACGGTTAGATAGATGCGGACTGCTGGCGCATCATCTGGGTATCCGAGTTTCTGGTCCTGCAACAAATGGCTCAATGACCACCTATGACCACTGACAATTTTTTGAGCATATTGGTGCATAAGTAGGTATGGGTGTCGCCTTGTGAAAGCACCAGAATTCTCGTAAAAGCAGTTCCTCTCACGACCGTCCATGACGCTTCAGAAAAGCTTGTAACCATATTGCGATAAAAAATATTTACATTCATTCGGTGGAAGCTGGAAAACACATTACCGCTCCTCCTCCCGGCAACCATGTTGTTGTCGCCGAAACCACCCCCTAATTCGCCCATGAATCCTCCACAGTCTCCCGCACCCGCTTGTTGTAATCCTTTCTGTTTTCCTGAAACAGGCGAGCGGCCTCTGCATTTGCCGGACTGTTGGGATTTGGGTCATGGAGTAGAGACTGAATTGACGTTAAGATGGCTGCAACGTCATATGTTGGTGACCTGAAGAGAGCCCATAGGCGAAAAAATCACCGATAAGACAACAGAAATGAATACGAATCTCCCATCAAACACTAAAATCCCCAGCCAACTCTCAATGTACTCAGGAAGAAGACGTACCAGCGATTTTGCAAAATATCCAAACAAAGGTCCCCGTTTGCATACACATTTGGGTGAAACATCTTCGAAATGAACTTGACGTGCGGCGGCTTGGTAGGGTAGCTTTCGTCGAAGGTCAGCACGAGTTTGAATGTGCCGTCTTCGAATGGAGTTTCCTCGGGGCCGAAAATCACTGCGTTCCAGACAAGGACATTGTCGGGGCACGGCGCACCAGAGACGCCTTCAGGTGGGTCGGTTTGGAGACGTTTGAAGTCCCGCATGAGGCGGCGTTTGGCTGGAGTCGACATGGTGGTTGGAGGGAGGCGGGTGGAGGAACCGAGTATCTGGCGAAGCTGTTGAGGGTCAATTCCTATTTGCAGCGCCGCAGGTGCAATACATATAAGAGCAATACACAAATACCTACCAAAGGGCTCTGAGTGCAGGTGAAAGTCCTACAGTTTCGGAATCCGAAATTGCGGTGGGCAAGGTGTTTGGGAGCGATTCGATTGTTTGGACTCCGCCCCTCTGTGCATGAGTGATACCCATTGCCATGTGACCTTTCACACGTGACCTCCCTCCAAGCATCCCAAGTCGCTCCAGCGCTACCAGCAAAATATTGTACAAGTGTACACTTCCACGTTTATATTAAATAGGAAAACTCTAACTACAATCGACCTCCTTCGCGTTATTACTTTGCCCATCTTACTATCTTATACGGTCTATTCCTTCACTGTAGAACTCCTCCACCTTTCACCCAGCTGCCCACTACTGGTTCCTCCGCACAGACCTCCTAGCGACCCCTTTGCTCGCAGGCAGCCCAAAGAGCGCTGTGCTTCCAGTGGTGCCAGTGCCCACCGAGCCCATGAAAGGTTCCCCAACCTTGGCAGGCCCGACCGTGCAAGGCTCCAAAGACTTGCAAGCGTCCCACTGAGATTTTGTTTCGTCATTCATGCAGGACGGCGTTTGATCCTTGAAGGCGCAGTCGCCCACGCGGTTGCTGGACCAATACTTGCAAACGTTCTCGCTTGGGTTGCTGTAGTCTTTGCCCGCAAAATGGACGCTTGGCCGAGCATCAGGCTCTTGGGCGGCTCCTCCGAGAACGTTAACATCAGTGCAAGCGTAGTATTCTCCAAATCCGCCGTCTCGCTGACCCATGTACACCCCGCCACCGAACCAGATCCACTGGATCGTGTATTTTCCATCGGGCAGGTGGGTCGGGATAGTCAAGAAGCCGGAACACGTCCCCTCGCCCTTGCCATTGTTTTGGCCGAAATAGTTGTCGTTGGGATCGGTCGGCCCACACCCTCGCTCGTAACAAAGGAATTGGGAACCGAGAGCATTGTGGAAAGCCATCTCATCATCCGAGTCTACTTCTGGCGCAATCGCTAGACGTACAAATCCCCCTGGTGCAACACGAAACAAACCGGTCAACTGATGTCCGAACGCGGTCAACAACGGAACCACTCACCAGGATGGTTCGCCCGGATCCACTCGATGGGTACAGTCTCTCCACGACCATACGTCTTTGGCGTTACCCATTGTTGGTTAAAGAGTGACTCGTTGCGAGGACTGTCGCATGGGCCCTTGCAACCCCTGCCGGCACTGCATCCTGCGCCTGGAAAATCAATGCGACATTGCAATCGTTAATCTAACCCTCAGATGAAATACTACCATGCAATCAAGGAAAGTATGCCCCCGCACCTATAGGGTGAGAGCCGCGCGGGGTAGGTGAAGTCATGAAACTGTGGGCATGGATTTGGGTCGAGGCCGACAAAACTATCAGCGCTGTTAAGGCGGTGGAGGCGAGCATTATCTATGTAAATTATGTATATTTCACGGTATGCTTGAGCGGGTACGTATATTAGAGACTTGATAGGTATCAGACGGGGACGATGCCCGAGGGGTTTAAATAGTTTTGCATGTCCCATCTGTCCCATATCTGGTGTCTTTTGTCTGCTTGAGCAGGAGGAAAAAACGGTCGCAACGCGTCGAAGCCACGACGTTACTGCACCCCTGCACCGTATCCCGATGCTGCTTCACTTGGGCGCGGAAGTACCCTGGATACCGTAACACCCCTGCAAAAGGCAAAAATTTCCCACGGACGGTAAACAAACGCGCAAACGCGTCCAAACGCGTCGGGACCCCGCTTGTCGCTCCGAGCGCGCGTTGGACGTTCACGCACCCAGAGGTGGGCATTAGGGCATGCAAACCAACAGAGTCCGGTAAAGAGTTTAGTTGCGGAGACCACAGAAGCTGACGAAGAATTCCAACAGTGCTGAGATGTGCGTTAACGGGGGTTTCAGGACATTTTTCAACTATCTAGTTACGTATACACCGTTGCAACGGTAGTCCAGACTATCGCGAACTATCCAGTTCAATCCATGCATCAGCCTTACTGAATTTTCAGGTGTATAAGGAATAGAAGCTCGAGAATGCGATTTTCATAGTCCGGATAAGTATGGCCACTCGGCAACCACCCGCCATCCCGCCGGTAAGAAATGTTTCCCAGCTTGGCTCTGCTGCTACATACTTTCTATAGCTCGCCCTCAGAACTCCAGAGGTATAGCCAAGAAGAACCAATCACATACTCTTAAGGAAACCATTTTTTGAAAAATACTCGGGGTTGGATAAATGTGACGCAATATAAATGGAACAAAATGAGCCAAAAATAGATCTTGGGCGCCACCTCTATACCACGCAAAACGCGATTGTTTGCCTCCTTTCTACCACACTAGCTCAAATCTTGCTGGACCTGCCTTCGCACCAAGACATGGTCACACCTACATACGCAAAAAGGCTTGGATACCAGATGGGCAAGTCCTCGCGCGTAACGACATTGTTCCGCGTCCTGGTCGTCTGCATGGCGCATGGAAATGATGCATGTAAAGAACAACTGTGGACTGCTATGTGCATGGCAGTGGACTTGATGATTGGGGTGCGGGACGGTGTGCATACGCTAAAACCTCACCAAATTGAGACAAGATTGAGAGTTCCAGCCCGCTGCCTTTCACGGTCTTCACCATCTACATCGCCCACCTCCACCGGTCCTCCAGCCCGACACTACCTCCCACCGGAACTCCTCCCTCATATTTTCCAACACCTCGCTACACAGAACGATCTTTTCGCTTGTGCAAACGTGTGTCGAACATGGCACCGCATCGTCATCCCCATGCTCTATGCCTCCCCTTCTATGCGATCTCTCGACAGTGTCAATCAGTTTATAGATGTTGTTGGAGCAAGCTGTGTCGCTCCGTCATCGTTGTTGTGGGAGTATGGGAGTATGGTCGAACGTATCAATTTTGACTCTTGTGCTGCGCGAGAGGGTATCCAGGCTGAAAATGGTGGAGACTCCGGGCAAAAACAAGTGTCAAGTGACAATGTAATCTTATCCCGGCAATCTCTCCTATTCAACATCCTCCTCGCCGACTCGACCTCGGACATCCGTCTGCACGCCCACCCAATCTTCTACCACCTAGCATCCAGCTGCCGACACTTGCACACCATCAAAGAGTTTGGCGGGCCGTCCATGCCCGGTGTATGGGGATCAAGCACCACCGCAACCGCACCCGCAGACGTGAAAGTTACAAACACCATTCTCGCCCAGTTACTCACCTCGGTGCACCATATCCTTTCCTCAGCCTCCGCAGCCGGCGTCCCGTATACGTCCTTGTACCATGTCGCAACGTACCTCCTCGACGCCTTTTCGGGTGACAGCCGGCCCATATGGAGACGAACAGGCACAGGAACCACCATCATCACACCTTCGCCCATCCTCCCAACACCCACCATTCGATCCGCACGGGACACGGTCATCGCGAAATGCAAAGAAACGTTGCAGGCGTTGTCGTCGTGCACATTCTTGGAGGCACAGTATGCTGCCATGTCTGCGCAGCGGTTGCTGGATGCATACGCCGCGACGCATTTCGCGGCGCTTGAGGCAGCGTTGAAGGTGGATGTTGGGGTGGTCGCCGGTGCGCTGAGGGCGGCGCGGGAGGCGGAAAGTGGACCGACCAACGTGACGGCGGATGAAGGGCATGCGAGTGGGGTTGCGGGTGGCAAGTTGGTGCTGGAAGCGTTGCGGCTCATATTTCATCGTGCTCTGCCGACTGCTTCAATAAGTTCACATGCGCAGGTCGCAGATGTCCATGTGGGTACCCATGTAAACGACCATCCGCCATCGACACCAGTGGACCACGTTCTCGACCGGATGCTTAGCCCAACTTACCTTCGCACCGCCATGTCAACCTTCCCACCAAACGCCATGAACGCAGAAACATGTGAAATGCTTAGTCGTATTCTGGATTCGTTCCCTTCTGACCAATCGGGCGCATTGTTGGGACTTCATCTCGACAGATGGATGGAGTGGTTGAGGAAAGTGCTGGTGTGGCAAAACGCAGGGAGGGAGATGGAGGCTGTCAAAAGGACTCTGCGAAACAGCATGAAGAGGATGGACAAATTCAGAGGTCTACAGGTAAGATTCTACACGATAGAAGTTCCTTAGCCTGCCCGATCTGATATGATTTTCACCACTTCAACACCAGCGGGAGTACGGGATTGTCTTCATGGATTGACTGATGTAATTGCTAGTGCGTCTGTATTTAGTGTATATAGGCAACGTAGATTCCAGGGAGCATTGTTGAAAAATAATTACAGTTTACAAGCTGCATAAACATGACAAACCAAGTTGTTAACGCTATGGTGCATCCGTGGAGGATTCTGCTGATGGTGCACCCCCTCCATCACCCGTCGATATCGAATCCTCGGAGCCCATGGTTTCCAATATAGGGAGAATTTCCTCCCAATATCTTAATCCCTACAACAAGGTTTGGTGAGGCTATCCTGGTACACATCAACCGGCTGTCTGAACATACCTTTTCGTAGAACTCCAGCTGTGAGTCCGCATAATCCCGCAGGAAGTTCTTAAAATCTGCCACCTTCACCGATTGCAGAAGATCCACCTCCTTCGAAACCTCGGAGGAGAACGCCACTGAGATTTCTTGGCTTTGCTGGACAGCTTCTTGAAGCTGTTACGACAAAAATTGGGCGGTTAATCAACTGCCATTCTTTTGTGCCATGACATTCTGTATTTATCCGCATACCTCTGTGATTTTTGTCTCCAACTTTGCCAACTTGGTCTGGCGCGCCTTCTCTTGGTCCACTTGGCGAAACTCATTGTACTTGTCCTTTATAAAGGACGCTACCCCTCCCGCGCTACGCCCCACCATTGTACGCTCCCGCTCTACCATATGATTTTGAAGGTACGACGTAAGCTCTTCATAATCGACTTGTTTTTGATCGCGGGTTTTTAGGACATCCTAACAGATGTGATCAGTCGAGGTGGGCAATGAAGATCAGATTTCAACCGTAGATATTCATCGACACAGAAGTCTCACCTTCACCGACTGGCAATAGGCAATGTACTCGTGCAGACTAGTTACGTAATCCACGTCGTCCCGTTGAATCTGAGCGTCGTCCATAAATACAAAATCCATAAGCATGCTCCGCCAGGTCCAAACGCCCACCTTCTCCGTGAGCACTCCACACACATTTCGCACTGTATTTGCAAACTCAGCAAGAGGCTGCGTAATTTGGGTCTCCATTACTCCCAAGGTTCCAATGCAGCCTTCAAATTCGGCCAGATCTTGTTCCAGATCTTTCGATGGATTTCAGCATTTTAATCGACCAGGCTGCTTAAAATTCAACGTACCCATTTGTTGTCTCAACAGCTTTGAATGCAGCTTTTCTACCGTGCTCAAATTTTCTTCGAACTTGTCAATCGACTCCTTAAATTCCACGAAACGATCGTCGGGCTTTTTTACTTTGGAAAACGCGTTTAAAAACACGTCACCCAGATTTTCGAATACAGTTTCTTTGGGCTTTGTCGTTGTTGCCACATGTTGCTAAGATAATATGTCAGGCATTCTGTGGCAGGTTATGTATGGTGCAAAGACTGTTTCAGAAACATACGAGGTCCGCCGCCTCCAGGAACTTTTTCAAAGCGGCACTTCTTTGTAGTGTTGGATGCCGACCAATGCGCTCCAAAAATGTCTGCAAAGATGCTCGCCGCTTCTCAATGAATTGCGGACTGAATCTATCGCCGGTAATATATTCTATTGTTTTTGTGAAGCGATGAGCGACTCTTAAGCGCAGCCGGATTCCAACCGAACGCGACGAGGTTGGGAAAATTCATACCCATTCGGTGCTTTCCGGGTAACGGCGGCAATATACAGGCGGGGTATTCTTCGGACAATGTGCGATGAAGCCACACAAAGTCCTGGTATCGTCGACGGGCAGACACCTCTGGAGCAGCGAAGGTTTCCAGGATTGTCTGAATTTTCTTAGTATTGCAAGCCATAGGAGTCATTCGTTGAGGGCTTGGACTACCTTCGTTGTGACCAGATAGTTGACAAAAGCTCCAGCTCCCTCCCCATGCTTTTCCGGCTCCCCCACCACAATTTGCATAGCATCATTAGACGCCACCGCAAAGGTCGTGAGCGTCGACTCCAAGGGAGAAGTGCCGGGTTGTGCAATGGAGTCTCTAGACGTGGAAGCGTGCTGCTTCGATAGTGTAAATGAAGCCAGTCTTGGCACACGCGCTGCTCCAGAGTCACGCCGGGAACCTGAAACCGACCTGAGACGATGCCACGGTATTCCGAGAACCCGCCGTATCCCAAGGCACGTCTGAATATTCATCAGTCATATCCACAAATCCACCCTGCATTTCTCAGCTCTTGCGTGAATTGCACGGAGGACCGTTTGGAATGGGTAAGACAGTAACGCTGCGTTTTATTGAAGTCTTTGTAACAACGTTCCTGACAGAGAAGGGTCTTTATATGACACAGAAGAAAGGTTGACACAATTTGGTTTTGAGCGGGGGGAATTCAAATTTGGGGAAGTGCGTGAAAAATGAAGGCAAGATGAGAAGTTGAGCAAAAGAGAGGCGGAAGAGGGGCTGGGAAGCCGGCAGGACGAGCAGCTGAGATCCCTTAATTAAGGAATCTCCATGTGATTTAATTAGAATGTCGCACAGGCGGCCATGGCAACCCCCACCAAACTCCAAAGGTCGCAGAATCCGGCATTCCTCGGAGACCACTTTCGACAAATGCGACCGCTACCGCCGACTTCAATCCTTTCCAGCCGCTGCTGTCTCTCGAGTGTTGGCCTCCGCTCGAGAGGAAGAGTGTACGCGCAACCCACTCTCAATGGGAGAAGGCGATTCGCCACACCTGCCAGCGGCGAGCAGATGCCTTCCGACGACGATCCTGAGCAACAAGTCCTCGCCGCGATGAGCAAAATTGTGCCGCCAACAACCCCTCCAACATCCCAGTCACCATCCTCTCCATCGAACTCCCCTTCACCCAAACCCAAATCCCATCAGCTGGCAGATCTCCTACCTTTCTCCCAGACAGCTTTTTCCAACCGAGACCTGTCCGAGACGATAACTGAAGCGGACGTCGCCACCACAACCTTCCCTCACAACATCCGCACCGCACTCACAATCCGTACCCTTATGGCCGCCAACTTTCACCTCGGCCACGCAGCAGAATGCTGGGACAAACGGATGTTGCCCTACATTTTCGGCGAGCGTAACGGCATTCATATTATTAACCTGGAGCATACGCTTGCCGCGCTTCGCCGCGCGGTGGAGGTGACCCGGGAGGTGGCTTACTGGGGTGGAAACATTGTCTTTGTTGGGACGAAACCGTCAATTCACCGAATCACGGTGCAGGCGGCCAAGCGGGGCGATGCCTACTTTGTCACGCAGTGGATCAATGGGACGATCCTAAATAAGGAGCGTGTGCTTCGTAGAAGTACTGGCTATTACCCGGACCAAGTCGTCCAGTTGCAGGCTTTGGGGAGCACGGGGGATTCAAACTCAAGGAAGGGGGGATCAAACTCAAGGAAGGGGGATGCAGAGGTGGTGGAAGAGCCAATCCGGAGGGAAGTGAAGCAACCCTACGTCCACACGCCCGACTTGTTGATTGTGTTGGACTACATCAACAACGAGTATGCAGTGCGGGAAGCAAATCAGGCCCGCATTCCAGTCATTGCTCTGTGCGATACGGACTGCGACCCAACCCGTGTTCAGTACCCGATTCCCGGGAATGATAACGCATTGACGGCTATTGAGTTGGTGGCGGGAGTCCTCAGTTTGGCGAGCAGGGAGGGGAGCGAACGGAGAATGGCGTCGCTGAATGGGAAGAGGGAATCCAGGCAATCCATTGCGGAGAAGATGGAGGAGCTGAAAAAAAGGTCGTCATCACTCAGATATTGAGTGCCAAATAGATGCTTGTTTTGCAAGAATTGCGTGTTTCTTGTCTATTGGAGTCACAGTCGCGATCGGACTTCTTGTTGAGTCGCCGTGACCTCGGAAAAGGGCACATCGCACACCACTGTCCCGCCAGTGGCATATTCCACATCACTTTGCTCTCCTCCTGATCCACACACAAAGCCACCCTCGCTCCTCCCGACAATGCTCTTGTGATGCACCGCTGCCGGCTGAGTGCCATGCTTTGATTTCATAGGAAGTTGATCGGGATCGCTTGCGGCAAAGCGTATTGAAACTGTCATGTGAGAATGGTCAGCTCGCCAATGACGCACTCCCCGGTGAATGTACGCTGCGAACCTTCAGAATTGGAGCTATGAACCGCACGGTTTCCAATATGATGCAAAAACTGTAGAATCACGTCAGTGACCCCGACATTCCCTCATGTTTGATGAAAACGGAAACACACACCTCCACCTGCATTCCTTCCCTCAAATCTTTCACAGAATCAATGGCCAATGTCCCTTTCGAGGGATCGCCTCCCGTGATACGGTATACTGCTGAACCCTGCAGATTTGATACATTGGGGTTTACGCGGGATTCAGGGCTGGCGGCCCGCGACAACAACCAAAGCTTACCCCAGCATTCATCACTCTCAGATACAGAACACCATCATTCCCACCCGAGTTGTCATTTTGAATGAGGCTTACTCGCTTCAACAACTCCTTTGCAGCATTTGATCCGTCCAATCCCAAGATAATGTTTCCGCGACAGCTTGTTATTCTCAAGGTATCGCCGAGGGGGACTAGACTCGGGTGGTCCACTTTTGCAGAGACTGGGGTGGGAAGTGACATGGCGGCGCCAACGATACCACCGGAAAGGACACGTTCATTGAAGAAAAGCGTGTAGGGCAGACCAGTGATGAACGGAGTGCGGGTACCGATCAAACCGAGCTGAGTATTACGTTACGTAGGACCACGGCAGTTGGCTTCAAAAGCTGTGCAGACTGTTTTAAGTCAAACATTGCAGCAATACCTTTGCCGTTGAGGGAAACGAGCGGTCTACAGCCTCAAAGAACTGGTGTGGCTCGCGATCGGAAAACGTTAAAAGGAGCGAACCCTGTCTGGACACAAATCTTCAACGTCCACCAACATCCCGCCGATGGCTGGTGGCATCCAAGAAACCGCAATGTCAAAACGTACCCATCCGTCTGACGATCAGCCAGTGTTCCCGACACCGCCTCGGGGATGTCAACCCGCCCACCACCCATAGACACGGATCTGAATCTTTTCAAATCGAACCCTTCACCAGGTCCAGTCCCAGCCCACGCGTCAGGCCACCTCCCCACAGCTTTGGATTTAACGCTTCTCAGGGCATCCGACTCGACCACGAACGGGTTGCACTTGATGTTGTCTTTGTTTGAAACTACTGCCAGGGTGAGCCCCGGCTGGAACCCTCCAAAAGAGGTTGGACCGCCTCCAACGGCTTCAACAACAGCGCCGATGAGGCACGTGGGTTTTAGCTTGGAGGATAACACCCGTGAAGGTAAATTTAGAATATCTGCTTGGTTATAGTGGGAGGATACGAGCACGATGCAGAGGGAGGAGGGAGAGGTTGCGGGGAGCGCGGATAGACATGATTCAAGTGCGGTTGGTAATGAGGGAGAGCTGGACGTTGCCGCCGTGAATAGTGTCCGTGATACTCTGTGGGAGGATGTTGGCGAGCGGAGGGGTAGCCGCGAAAACATGATCTAAGTTAGACGTGAAGTGAACGATAGAAGGTCCAGAACTTGAGGAGAGAAACAGCATGGTGTTACGTAAACACAACCAGCCACATTGACCTCAAGCTATTTTTGAACCCGTAATTTCTGGAAAGACCATCAATCAGCGTTCGAAATTTGTCTTAAAAGCTTTTCATCAGTCTCCTATTACACGGTCTTTTCCTCCGCATACTATTACTCTCATGCCGCATCGTCCAATGGACGACGTATGGCAAACCATCGTCCAATTCCACCTCCCACCCTCCTCCGCAGCACGTTTTTCCCGTGCATCCCGCTCCTTCCACGCGCTCGTCACCGAACCCCTCCTCCTAAACTCCCTCGCGTCGCACTTTTTCAGAATACACGGACAGAATGCGTTATCCAACCTCATCATGTGGTTCTCAACCCCATCGTCCCTATCCGACCCGAACTCCTCCACCCGTTTGAACGTTTGCTTACAATGGCTGTTGGACACCTACGGAGCGCACATACCCGATAAACGTCTCGACGACGCGCTCACCATCGCCGCGCAATTCGGCCACAGAGACGCCGTGGAGCTATTGCTATCCGAGGGGGCGGACGTCAAAACCACGACACCGGACGGCGGGGGTAGTCGCGCTTTACAGAAAGCCGCGTGGAATGGACACTGCGATATCCTCCGGCTGCTACTCGACCACGGCGCGAACGTGCATGCGCGTAACAATATGGCGCTGCGGAATGCGGCGCAACGTGGGGAGGAGGAGGCTGTGGAGGTGTTGTTGGATGCGGGTGCGGATATTTATGATAAACCGTTGGGGGTGCCGGAGGATTCGGAGGAGAAGGTGCGGTGCGCGGTGCAGTTGGCGGCTTTGAATGGGCATTTGGGGGTGGTGCGCATTTGTCTTGATCGCGGTGCAGATTTGAGGGGCAAATGTATTAATGATGCGTTGGTCGAGGCTGATGAGAGTGGGTTCGAGGAGGTTGTGCAGTTGCTTATTGCGCATGGTGCAGATCCTAAACTATTAAAGAAAAGGAAAATATAGAAATATGGGCGCTGAATGTTTTCGAGTTTTAACGTCGTCCATGCTGTTGCTGTGATGCCATTAAGGCCTTATCTTGTCGACACGGTGGTTTACAACAAAACGAATTGATAAATCTTATTACTACGTACATATTTTCATAGCGAATACACTCAAGACTGCCGAGCAATATAACAACTTTGGTGACCCAGGGATTAATATTTGGTCACCTCATTACCGCCCGTCTCATCACCGTCCCCACAATGGAACTACTATTTACAGAACCCACACTTCACTCCACTCCTCAAGCCTGCGGAGCCGCATTTCCCATTATCGGCGCCGCCACATCCTCACGCATCACTCCCACCACCGGTCCCTCCGCACCTCTCTTCTCCACCCCTCCACCGTTCTCCAACTTCTCATTCCACTCCTCCAACATCCGATCCACATCCCTCAACTCCTCCCCGGCCAGCTCCCACGTCAGATCCCACTGGAACATTTCACCCAACTTCATCTTGCGTTCCCTACAAATCTCGTAGTAACTTCCCACCAAGAACGGTTGCATTAAACTGGGCAGCAGGTCGCGCCAGGAGAAAATCACGTCGCGGGTGGTGACGAGGTGGCGGAGGTGGACAAAGTATTGGGAGGGGGAGATGTGGGAGTGGTGCCACATGATCATGCCGGGGAAGAGTTGGCGTTGGGCGCCTTGTTTGGGTTTCATGGGGAATGTGCGGGACTCTGGGTTCGTTCCCGGCGCTGTGGCAGGGGAGGGGGAGGTGGTGGGGTTGGAGATGAAGGCGTCGGGGAGGCGTTGGTCGCGGTGAAACAGGTGAATGCCAGACGTTGCGCGTGGGTTGCATTCGATGGCCACGAGGCGGTCCTCGGTTTCGATAAAGTCCAAGGCCATCTGACCTGTGTACCCAACGTTCCTGATGAGGGTATCCATGTACTTTTCGATGCCTGGGTGATCGATGGATTGAAAGTACACGCAAGAGGAGCCATCTACCGTGTCTTGGACGGGGTACACTCCGAAAGCGAGCATTTTGCCGTTACGCGCGATGGCGTAGGTGCAGTACTGTTTGCCAGTCAACCAGACTTGCGCGACGTATTGGTGGTCGGCGTCCACCTGGAGATTGTCAGGCAGCGGGTCGTTGGGTTTGAGGTGAAACATGTTGGATTTGGCGCGGCCAAAGACGGCTTTGAGAGCATAAGCCTGAGAACGATCGAGGTTCTTGACATCGTCCAAGGTTTTGCAAAGCAAGGTTTCGGGTGCGTCGAGGTTGAAATGGCGAAGGATTTTGTAAAAGTACCATTTGTTGTGAAGAGAAATGAGGAGGTCGTACGGTGCGGCGAAGAGTTTGTTGAGAACGTCGGGGATATTTCTGCAGCGCTGGGCCAAATGGAAGACTTCTTCGTGCAGGGGGATGATAAGGTCGATATTTGCTTCGCGCACGACCTTTTGAACTTGTTCCACATATCCCTGTGCGTCGACGTGAGGAGCGGGGACGTGCCAAGACCGTTTGACGGAATTGGAGAATCTGCAGACATGATATTTCATGGGGTCGACAACGTAGACGGTATGACCGCTAGCCTTGAGTTGGCGCGCGAGATCCAGAGAAACTGGAAATCGACCGTTTGTGAGGAGGATGTTGAGATGCTTTTGTTGTTCTGCTGCATCTTTTGAACCTGGATACGCGCAAAGTGTTCGATACAAACAAGAAACAGTCAGCGGGACGAATCCTCTCTGCTTCTGAATGGGACATAATGTTCATATACGCACCCTTGCTCTTGAGCGCACTCATTGTGTTTTTCTAGTCTTCACAAGCGGGAATAACCGCAGGGCGGAAAAGACGGTTGGAAGGAATGAGTATGAGTGTCTGTTTGATGGCAATTGCGATGGAAAGTAGACGACGGAGTTGATTTGAGTTTTGAAATGGCAAATTTTTGAGGAGGAGGGAGTGTGTGCCAAGGCCATGCTGTCGAGATATATATAGTTGTGACGATTGAATTCATTTACCTACAGGGAGTGCGTAGTGTGTGTATCAGATCTCTGATATCATCATCATATGAGATAACTTTGCTATTTTTGCAATGCTGCTAATCCCAAACAGAAATGCAAGTGGGGCCACCGGGGAACAGGGAAGGCGACACTGGCGACAAGACACTGGGCCGAATTGAACACCATCGAGACCATCTCGCCATGAGACGACGACGCGACATTCACGAAAACGCGAAAAGAGACAAGAGGAGCTCATGTGGCTGTGATCAGATGCCGTCATCATAACAACAGCAGTGCTGGCAGTTGGATACCCTATAGGTTACCTATCATCTACAAAGGGTGCAGCACTGTGCAGCAGAAGCACGTTCGAGTTCGTCTCGTTCGTTCGTCATCCCTTTTACTTACAATTCCCGTTTCCGTAAGTACCTTCATTTCACTCACGCGACGCACGCCGTGGCCAGCCGCACGCCAAAGGTATATAGAGTACGCGCACAGAGGTGGGTTCGTCCATCTTCACACGTCCTAGCAATCCGCAACAGAACCACAATGTCCTCCTTTGAACGCCCGAGATGGACTCTCCGCGTCGAAGCCTTGTGCTGGCGCTTCCTCACCGACATTGGCTTCTACGTTCACAAATTCCACCCTCCACGCCCGCTATCTCCAGCCTTCTCTCGACGCATACCTTCCACCTTATCCCCTATAAAGGGCCAATTTGATCTCATCTTTTATACTCCTCACACATACGAGGCCCTCGCAAAACCCTTCCCCGTCGTCATCAATTTTCATGGAGGCGGCTTCACAATCGGCCGCGCGACCGACGACTCTCGCTGGGCAACTTCCCTTGTCCAATCTTTAAACTGCGTTGTCGTCAGCGTGGACTACAGATGTGGTCCCGAAGCTCCCTTTCCAACCGCCGTCGAAGACGGCGCAGATGCCATCCTCTGGCTCCTTCAACACGCAAAAGACTTGAACCTCGACCCTTCTAACATGGCCGTGAGCGGGTTTTCGGCCGGCGGAAACCTGGCCTTCACCGTTCTCTTGCGATTGCAAGACGAACTGAACCGCCGTCAACAGGCGACTCTCGACAACACCACTTATAGCAACAACAACAACAACAACAACAACGACCAGACACGCGAGCACGCACACTACACACCCCTCGCCGCACCCTCCGCCGCCACTGTCGCCTCCGCGCCTCGTCTATCTCCCGTCATCAAATCCGTCATCGCATGGTACCCCTCCACAGACTTTACACACACCCGCATCGAACGCCGCAACACCAACATCCGTCCCGAAAAAGAACTTCCCCGCTTCTTCACAAAACTCTTCGACGCAAGTTACCTATACCCGCCCAAAACAATCGACCTCCACGACCCGTACCTCTCGCCCGCCGTCGCCAACGCAGCCGTCTTGAAACAGGCGCTGCCGGATCACATTCTATTGTACACGTGCGAGTGGGATGAGTTGAGGGACGAGGCGGAACGGTTCAAGGATCGATTGATCAGCTTGGGAAAGGGAGTGAAATATACCATGGTCCAGGGCGTAGGGCACGCGTGGGACAAGAATCCGTTTGGGGCTAATGCGTTGCGGGATAGATATTACGCCGAGGCGTGTGAAGAGCTGGGAAAGAAATTCAAGGAACAACGGCTGTCGTCTCATCTGTAGATTGTAACGTGGTGTGAACTTGTAAGTATGTACTGAACAATGATGTTTGGCATTGGATATCCAATATGATGATCATTTCGCGAGTTGAAAGTACTATTCAGTGTATCGAGTTGAACATTGTTTGTTACAGTACATCAGCACGCTTTGCGGGTTTGAACATTCCACGTATTACGTAAGCGGGTCTCACTTCTCGCGCACATAAAAGCGCGAAATTCCCCGGAATGTCCCCCAACATTCCTCCCCCGCCAATCTACAGCAATCTCAGAATCTCGGTCTCATGCCCCTCCTTTTCCCTCCTTTTCTACACTCCTCTTTTACATATTCACCCCACTCGTCTTCTCCCCCACACTACACACCCACCCTTCTTTCCATAGCCGCCCTCGACCTCCCCTCTTCTATCCCCTTTTTTGCCCTACAGCTTTCATCACACCAGCACTCGAGCATACTCCTGACAGGACTCCCGTGCGGAACTGTAGCGAACCCCCCTCTAACAAGCGCAATGGTGACCAAAAGATGCTCTGTCGTAGGACGGAGTATCGCAACCTGTTCCTTGATAAGGGCCCTCGTGCCCAAGGTGTTCAAGGACTTGCACGTTGAGGTCATAGTAGCAAAAACAGATACCCTCGGTTAGCCTGTTAGACGAACTTGGATATTCGGCGAAGAGGCAGTTGAGAGCAGGTGATGTATTTAGTTTCTTTTCTTCCTGTTTTGCCACGGAATAACGCGTATTTCTATACAGCGGGCGAAAGCCTGCCCGTGTGAGGGCGCTCGCTTTGCGAGCGGTCGGTTCAAGTCCGGCCAGGGGGAATTATCTGTTCATATTGCTTGCTGCTCGCAAGTGTGAACTCTGCTCGCGGATGCAAAGCATCCCAAGACTGATTTAGCGTTTACTGACCGTTGACAGGGTAGCCTCTTTTTCCTAGAAACGTCTGTAGGCCTGGCCAATACCTGTACACTGTTACGGCTTACTTTTGAGAGTTATGTTATCACGGAGTCGTGAATCCTCTTCGTCGATGGGTTAGTCGCCCAGATGAGCACTAGAAAGGTGACACTGAGTGCCCATCTACAACATGATTGTGGACGACTGCTTTTGCATTAGATCAGATTTCTCCTTCAAGACTGCCATGTAAAGGCTGGCCATAGAATCCAATATCGGCACATTTGCTAATACCCGCAACCGGAGAGATACCAGCAAAAGCTTGTTTGATAATTTAGGGACAAATTTATTACATAATGGTTCTGGGGCGAGCTGATGCTTACCAGTGCTGTCAACACAGCATCATCGCCCAGGGAGTCCAGCAAGGCAAGGCACCACTCTCGCCATCTCCCTCGTCACGGAGCAATAGAAATATCACTTCTTGGCTTTCATCACCCCACCCCCAATGACCTTCCTCAGAGACTTTGGATCGACGGTGCGGTCTTGCCAGGTCGACTTGCGCAGCTTGATTGGACGATTACCCACGTACTTACCTGGAATAGGTTGAGAGATTAGTTTCCATTTGTAAGAGCAACTGTGCAACAGAGGAATTTTACCATTCATTTCTCTCAACGCCTTCACAAAGTCATTTGGATCCTTAAAGCTCACAAAGCCGTAACCTTTCGTCTTACTCGTCCGTTTGTCGCGAACTACACGTGCCTTTTGCATCGACGGATACTTTTGGAAAGCTTTTGTCAACAACTCATCATTCACCTCATTGCCCAAGTCGCCACAGAAAAGGCGGAAGTCGTCTGTTGGAACCAAGAATCAATATGCGGAATGGATACGTTTCCAAAGATTCACGGGAACAGCACTTACTGTCGTCCCATTCCAAGAGGGTTTGGTCATCCCATACCTCGCCGCCGGCTGCTCGGATGATCTTTTTTCTCTTTTTACCCTCTTTCCCACTAGCAGCAGCTGCAGCAGCCTCTCCAGGGGTGGTATAAACTCCAGAAACAACCATAGGAGGTGGCTGAGGAAGGGCTGCAACTGCGGCGGCCTTCTTATCTTCAGCGCCAACCTTGACGACATGCACAGTTGCAGCGGAAGGGGTGTATCCTTCTGGTAAAGGCGCCTACATACCGGTAGCATAATTCATTGACCACTCAACATGCAAAGGGAATCAGGACGCCAGCGACGACTTACCGCTCCTTCTTCACTCGTCACAGTGTAGCCAGCAGGATAGGGTGCGGATTCAGCGACCGTGGCAGCAACCGGGCCCATTTGAGCAACGGTTGGTCCAGCAGATGCGGAGAAGGTGGAAGGGCCAGAAGGCCCGGCGGAGTAGGTTGATACATATGGTGCGGCGGGTGCTGGTGGGTAGTAACTGGAGGGGTCATAATATGTTGCGGTTGCGGAGTGGGCGTAAGCGGCTGGGTCAGCATACGGATCCGCTGCAGGGTCAAAGGTGCTTGCAGGAGGAGCATAATATCCAGTTTCTGCACCAGCGTAGTACTCGGGAGGATAGTAATCGCCCATGGTGATATTTATGAACAGATGTGAATTGGAAGGATGCTCTGCCGTGTGCACTGAGTCGCTTGCGCTGGCTGCACTGGATCGACCCACATTGGATCCAATTTCGATCCATCCACCCCCAAAGGCAGCCTCGTCCCACTCATCCGCCCATCTCGACTTCCCAACGTTCGAGTATTTACGGTGTGGTTCGAATATCTTTTCCGCACCTCCTTACTGCAGTTGTACTGTAGTTGTACTGTATCGGAATCCCGTGTCTGCGTTCTCGACGCGTCTTCTTCTCACAACATGGTTCGTAAGGGTGGTAAAGGGAGCAATACAGGCCGGTGCGCAAACACGTCTAACTCGCCATTCACAACGCTAGGCAGACCCTATTGACTGCGCTCTTGACTTAATGCGTCGTCTGCCTCCGCAAAAAGTGGAACAGAATCTCGCAGACCTCGTGGACTTGGCACCCCACTTAACGGACGACCTCGTGTCTGGTATCGATACTCCCCTCCGAACCCAACGCTGTCCCAAAACAGGAAGGGACTACCTCCTCTCCGATTATAACAGGGACGGTGACTCTTATAGGTATGGGTTGGATATGCCGTGGAAAGTCGTCTTATATTCGTGACGAAGGTTGGGAACCACGTTCAATTTGAAAATTCGGAAAGCTTACGATTTCTGGACTTCCTTTTCCACAGATCGCCTTGGTCAAATGAGTTCGATCCACCAATTGCGGACAGTAACTTGGTACCAAACCCTAAGCTGCGGAAGATCGAAATCGCGGCTAATGATGCTTTTGATACATATCGGGAACTGTATGTAATGAATTGCCGTTCAGTATTGCACCTGACCTGTATTCAACAACGCCCTTGCAGTTATTTTGAGGGAGGGGTATCGTCAGTATACATGTGGGAGTTGGAGGATCAATTCGCGGCGGCAGTGATGATCAAAAAGGGTAACTCTCAGCGTATATTCTCGTCGGCAAGTCATGCAATTTTCTGACTCACTGACGGTCATGTGTTCAGTCAACGACGAAACTGCCAAAGTGAAGGGATCTTGGGATTCGATTCATGTCTTTGAGGTTCATGACAAGGGCCGCAGCGCACATTATAAGCTTACATCCACCATTATGCTGTACATGGTGACCTCGAATCAGAAGCTGGGAAGTATGAATTTGTCTGGCAGCTTAACACGACAGGTGCGAAAAACGACTCTGAAATTCAACATTTGCGCGTGTCGGATCTAACTCGCATACGCGTGACGTCTGTAGGCTGAACAGGACTTCCCAATCGATGACGCCAACTCACACGTTGCGAACATTGGGCGTATGGTGGAAGATATGGAAATCAAAATGCGCAATGGACTCCACGAGATTTACTTTGGAAAGACCAAAGATATTTCAAATGATTTACGCAGCGTGAATAGTTTAGCGGACGCGAAGAAGCAGGCGATGATTCAGGCGGAACTTGTGGGGAAGTTGATGGAGAGGCATCGGTGATTCACAAGCAAGCATGAGGTGACTTACCCTGCGGTGGGATTGGTGAGACGTTCGGAATTTATGGTGCTTGGAGTAAGAGATTGGTTTACCCGTTTGTTGTTACTTGTCCGTCGTGTTGAAGAGCGTTACGGCCTCTCAGATTGGAAATAACGATGACAAACACATGATCATCAACAGCGAAAAGTGCCAGGAGTCCAACTTGGTAACATTGTTGTATTTCAATAACATATTAACATGGCGAAACATACAACCATTAAATGCAGGTATTAGTGCATAGGTACTCTAAAACCTCCACCATTTTCAAAAAAGCCCAGTACCGCGGCAGACTCCTACCCATCATCATCCCGGCCGGGACTCCCTTCTCCTATTCAATTCTTCCTGAAACTCAAGTTGTCCTTCACGACAATCTTGGCACCCAATCCTGCAAGCTCTGCCAACACCCCATGGATGGTGTCCACGTCCCCAATGCCTCCGATGGCATCCTCGACAACCAAAGTGTCGAATCCCTCCTTCAAAGCATCTCTCGCCGTTGCAGCCACGCAGTACTCTGTCGCGACACCGACGCACACGACGGTTTTTACACCTTTTGCCCTCAACGTATCGGCCAAGTGGGGCGTACCCTCGAACCCTGAAAATGCTTCCTTTTCAACGACGGTTCCCTTATCGATAACGATAACCTTGTTGCTTTTGACAAGGGAGTCTAGCTCGGGGATGGCCCAACCGTGGCCTGGGGTAGCGGTGATGCAGTGCGGGGGAAAAGGGCCGCCGTGCACCTTGAAGGACGAGTGATTTGGCGGGTGCGAGTCGCGAGTTGCGACAACTTTTGCGTCTGCGGTGAGGAACTGGGTGAGGAGGGCTGAGAGCGTGGCAAATATGGAAGGAGGTGGGGTTGAAGTTGTTGAGGTTGGGGTTGGAAATGGCGGATTGGTGGGAAGCGGGCCACCTGGGAAGAAGTCGTGTTGAACGTCCACAAGGATGAGGGCGGTTGTGTGGGGATCAAGAGTGACGGGCTCTGAATGTCTGTAAGGCATTTTGGTCGGTAGTGGAGCTCGGAGTTAGAGGAAAAGGTAACTTGAAAGTGGATCACAAAGGTGGGGCGGGAGGTGGGGGTCAGGGGAAGGTGTTAGAGTTTTCGGATTGGGTTGCGTTTGAGGCGGTTCACAAAAGCCTCATCTGCGGACCTTGCCAAGGGTATCCACATCCGGGGAGGAGCTCAGGGCGCCTCCGGGGGTGAAGCCCCTCCGTGGTAGTTTTCGTCAGTGACTTAACAACATTCCTCAGTGAGGCTACCGACACCAAACCCCCTGGCGAAAGCGGAGGGATCTGTTGCGGTGGCCCCGACGGCAGGAGTGCTGCCATAATCACCGAGCCACAGGACTCACACGAGGGTGTGTGGGGGGGGAATCAGTGTACATACATGTCAAATAGAGAACTTTGGCCCAATGTTGTTTGATAGTGTCTTGATTGGTGTTATTGGCCGAACGGCGTTGAGGGTTCCTGCGCGGCCCCGTCTGCATCACCTTCTGAGACCCTCGTCTTCAAAGGATAATTGCCGTTGGTATGTGCAAGCGAATAGCTTCGGCCCTACCCCGTGAATATGCATATGTCCCTCCAAAGGTAAAAAGAAAACTTGTCTTTACCTTCATGGCATAGTAAATGAGCTTCAGCGAAGGATTCACATGTCGGCTCTTGATCTTTTGCTGGAGGTCGAGCAAAGAAATGTTGAACGCAGAAAAGCTGGACACTAAGGAGGCCTGTGATCTGTGCGGATACCCCACTTTGGGAAACAGGTTGCGTCTGTGTGTGGGATGCAAGCGGTCGGCGATCATGCCGCCCGAATCCATGGTCAAACTGGAGCCAACGTTTCCGTCAGTGGTTGAGCCATAACATCTATTATGAAATAAATTTACACCATCATGATTTCCCCCATCCTGCCGTCCCCAGGCGTTACCACCAACCATCTAGCGTGTGAAACAGGATCTTTCCAGGCGTGATTTGTATGGATCCTTTGTTGGGATCATACCACCACGTCTTCTCAACCTTCGGTTGCTTAGGTGGCTCCTTGTCCGATTTTCGCACTGCCGCCCATTCCAAAAAGCTCGGAACCACCAACACTTCCGCCACCCCACGCTCGATACCCGTGGCGACAAAGTCGTCAGGTAACTCGAATTCTTCCAGTTGAACCACCACCGTCCCATCGGCAGATGTCGTAACCTTCTGGATATACGCCTTGTTCTGCCAGTCCATTTTCGGCAGATCGGACGAGCTATCGCCAACGCAAATTTGCTGTTCTTTGGGTAGCCAGTGAGAACAGTGGACGTCCGTTCGGATCGACATGGGAATGACGCGACCCGCGGGCCGTGAAAACGTGCTGGCAATGGAACGTCCAAGTGTGTCCGATGGATCGACCTGCCCGGCAGCTACGGCTCGCGCCCATGCCGCTTCCTCATTTGCTTCCTTTGCCTGCCGTTCCCTCACAACCCCCTTGACCCATTTTCTGCACACTTCCGCGTTCTTTTCTCCTGTGCAGTATGTAAGGTGTCCCTTGTAGAGAAGCGCAAGAGTCGGGTTTCGCCATTTCGGAAGTTGCCATGGTACCAACAGAGATTTTGTACCGGGCGCCGTCAATGCTCCGTACGAATAACATCCTTCCGTAAGACTTAACCAGTCACCAGCCCTCTCAAAAGTCTTCAAGGTATTGGTAAGCGACGAAAACGATTCACACCGCTTCCACAGCCCCGCAATCAATTCTGGATTCCGTTTCCAGTTGTGTATGGTGAACGCATTTCGCAGGTACGTCCGCCATGCGTCACCATCAATGGTAGTAACGATATCAGCATCGCGTACCGCATGGCTGTCTAACCACCGCGAAGCATTGGCGATAACGGTGTCAGGGCTCGTCCAAGCCCATGAATCGCACATGTTCGGGTTGATCCACGCCGAGAAAATGTTTGGGTAATGGCCTCGAAGTTGCTCCATGAAATGACCGCCCTTTCCCTCAAACGCCGCCAGACGCTCCTCCAAGAGCGCGCATTCCGCGTCTTGCCCAGCCCACCCGAGCGCCATATCCCGAGGTTTGCCCTTCCCAAATGCCGAGCACAGACCGTCCGTCACGAAGCCGGCAAATCCACGGTACCGATAGCTAGGATCAATCATTTCCAAGTCAAGAACGCGGACGTTCTCCGAGTTGGGATATGATGGGAAAGTCTCAGCGGCGACGTTGTGGACAAAAAGGTGGACGTTGGCGTACGGGTTATTTTGCGCTACGCTATCAAGAAACGTTGCAGCGTGTTTTGGGAACGCGTCACCATTCCCTTGGTGGAATGCCACAATGCAAAGCGGAGTTTTGGCGGGAGGTTTCGTTGGCATGACAAAATCGCGGATGCGATCAGCAGCAGCCAATTGGACGCTGGCATTGTACTGCATCTTGGCAGCTTTCCAGTATCGTTTCAGAACACTTTTGAGCGAGGTCTCAGCCGAGATCCAGACCATAGCCTACAAGAATATCAGAAGACAAAAAGCGCGTTAAACGAGGCATGATCTTTGTAAAGGCCATTTTCTGCATGATGAGCTTACCTTCGCAGCAGCGGCCTGTGCAACGGCCTCTTTGGCTTCCGCCTCGGCGCGCAGCGCAGCGTTACCCATTTGAAGGGCCCGATCACGAGCCTCCGCTGATAGAGCGGTCGGAACGGGTCCAAAGAAAGGTAACGTCGCAGTCGGTACAATCTTTCCCTTGTCATCGACTGCGTACCCATACGGGATGTTTGGGTCAGATCCTTCGGCGCCTGGTCGCACCCGACTGGACATCTTCCCCCCGTCACCCTTCTTAGCACCCTTTCCATTCTTAGTCTTCTTTGGAGCCGTTGTCACTGCTGCAGCAACAGTCTCGGTCGCTTTTGGAACATCATCCTTGGCCGTCGGTACAATGACCGGCAAAGGTTGTGAATCCTTCTTCCCTCCTACCGCCGCATTCTTTGATGGTGGCGCTACGCGAGTCGTACTCTCCGTCGAGTCCGCGTCCCCGTCGGATCCACCCGAAAACAGCCAGAATAGGGTGCATAGAAGGACGATAAGCAATAGGAGTTTTGACCGGGACCGCATTCCCCACCGAAACCCGGATACAGTAAAAGGAGTGTTTATACGAAAAGGTCGTGATGGTCCAGGTGGATCTAGCAGGTAGTGCGTAGGGACAAGATTCATTTATGTTTGCCCGTTACGTACTCGGACTGGGTGATGAATTATGACATCGGTTGCCATCAGTTGGCAAACTTGGAAAGCAACGTGTCAAGAAACACAATATGCTCTTACCTGGTCTCAAGCTGAACAATGTACTATGTCCAAGAATACCACGTAATTATATCTTTTTTGTAGCAAGACTTTTACAGCGAGAATAATGAATTGGGACACCGCATTTGTGGGGATGAGGTTGAAGGCCCAACTTTTCAATTTCATATGCGGAATTTACGGCTTCAGTATGTTCCAATTTTGGGGAAATGAAAGTTTCCATTTTTGGAAATGCCAGGGGGCTTGGTTGAAATGGGTAAACTCAGAAACCGTTGCCTTCTGGAACGCGCGACAATTCTCAGACTCACCTTCATCGGCGTCGGAACTTGAAGCTCCTGAAACACTTCTTATTCCTCCTCTACGCGCTACATAACCCAGTGCCTACTGGTCCAAACTCCCCTGGTTGTGTTTGTTCCTTAAAAGCACAGCCGTCACTTTGATCTCCAAATCATGGCCGCAGACCCCCACCTCCTTCCTTCTCCCCACGTCAACATCCAGGCCTCATCAACCCCAAAACCCGTGTCTTTCCCCGTTTCCAAACCCATCTCCCCTCCATCTGCATCGCGCCCACGCCAAATCCCTATCCTCGTTCAACTCCTCATACTCCAACGCATCCTCCTAACCAACGATGGTCGCGACAAAATCCTCAAAATCGTCCAATACTCACTGAAAACTGTGTTGTGGTACCGCGCAGCCGCAGCAGCAAAGAACCCGAAAGCCGACAAGGTCATATCCCAATTCTCGCTGACGCGTAAAATCATCCGTTTGAACAACTGGGCCAACTCCATCGCGGAAATGGACGAGCTCCTCCGTGATAACCTGGGCATTACAAAGGGCATGACGAGGGAGGAACGTGCGCGGAGAGCGTTGGTGTTTTTCGGAGCGGCGGTCGGGCTGGTCAATGGGCTGGCGGATGATGTGATTTGTTATGGAAAGTTGGGGTTGGTTGGCAAGAGATGGGTGGACCTCGCGACACCTCTGGCGGATCAGTGTTGGTACATCACGATTTTCATCGACGTGTATGAAAATGTCCAAACGACCGCCAAAATGAATCTGAAACTCGCAGAGAGCACCGATGCGCAACAACGGAGGGCGATAAAGGCAAAAATAGATTTGCAAAACGTGTCGTTGGTCAAACTAATGGCCGACTTTGTGTTTTGCTCGGTAGATGTATTCAAGTTTGGAGATAGGGGAATAAGTGATGGGTGGCAAGCTGTTTCTGGATTGCTATCAGCGCTGTTGGGAACGTATAAGCTATGGGTTAAGAATCGCAAGTAGACTGTAGAATAGATACCCGACCCTAATACAATGAGTTCTGTCGCATCAAAACCTGGGTAGGATTCGAATTTTGTTTGGTATAATGAAAGCGCACGATATGTAGATTGTCGATAACATAAAAGGGAGTTTATTGGGAAACGCCTGCGTTTTCCTCCAAATAGGCTCGAATGGTGGTTGAGCTAATCTTCAAACTCATGTCTTTCTCTCCAACCTCCGCTCTATCTTTTGCTATCACCCCGATGATATACATGTCCAGCTGCCGGAGACCATTTTCCTGCCGCACCTTGTTCACTGGTGGAATGACGAAGGGTTGGATGAAGTATACGAGACTCCGAACAGCCTCCAAAGGTTCCACGCCCATACGTACCAAATTCGCACCCCTTCTTTGTTTCCACCGACCCAACAATAGCCTGCAAATCCGCGTCATACCGCGTCGGCCCTAAATCGTCTTGAATAGGAACCACCTCATAGAATACATCTGCTCGTCGAGTGAGATTTAGGAACCGTCGAACTGATTCTAATCGTGCCTCGAGGGGTTCCATTTGCGAAAAATGCTTTTTCTTCTGCAGACGCTCTGCGTCAAAATCTGTTGAAATCGGGATCGTCAAGTTTCCATTTTGGTGCTCACTCATCAAAGTTGGCTACCAATCAAGACTTTGCGTGCACACCTACGACACCGCACAGCAGTCTCTTCTTTGCAAGCCACGCTGCCATCGTAAGCAGTATCTTATGCCCATGGTGAAGGTGGTCAAACGTTCCACCGAGCGCAACATGGTCGTAAGGATCTGCCGTTGGAGTAGATGGTACAACGGTCAGCGAGTCAAACAATGAAGAAGACTCTGGAACCGTGTTTGATGGTGATGGTATGTGGATGAATTTGAGATGGGGCAAGTGAAGGTGCGCTCTTCGCGTATTGATTTCCGCGAGGTACGGCAGGTCTGGAAAAGTGTTTCGGCTGGGTTAGCAACACAACGGCTTTCTCCAAGCAAGATCAGAAGGACATGCCTATCTAACCTTCTCCATAACCCATAAAAGTATCGAGGTCTTCCAACACCCAAGGGTCATGCCCACACCACCCTTCCAACACTACATCCACATCCAACAATGGATTACCAGCCTCCCACGCCGCGCGAGACGCCTGCACATAAATCTCAGCCAAAGTCGCCTGCAAGGGTTTCCATAGCTGAACAGGTGTGTCTTTGTTGGCAGTAATGTCGGGGGATCCCAACACGATACGTAAGTATGGCCTGCCCTCCCATGAGGTCGGCGAGGAAGATAGGAGGGTTGCGGCTTCGCGCACGAGGTGAAGTGCCTGCGGGTGCGGAGAAGTGATAGAGTCTAAGGATATGCCAATTATGGCGGACGCCCTCGGAGGGCCAGCTGTTGCCATTTGCTTTGTGAGCAGTAGAAGATGTGCAGGGGATGTCGCAGGACGTTTGAATCCTTGTCCTGCGCCATCTCCGCATCACCCCATTCCAAGCATCTGTTGCGTAATCCATTTCTGCTTGGGCCAAGGTATCCGAATGTTGAGTGGAATACCTTGATTCAGGGCCAAGATGGAAACAGAGATTTTGTATTATTGAGGAACTTACTGCGGGCATGTACATGGTTCTTTTATAATAAATAGGGAGAAAAAACAATTTTTTGGCAAGAAGTGGGTTACCAAGAACTCGGCCTCCGTTCCCCGCCACCCCGAAAATCCGACATCTTGTTTGATTTTGCGGTTGAGAGTCTGCGCGTATGTATGTATATATATGTGTGTGTTCGTTTGTTGGTGGTGGGTGCTGAGTTGGTGCCTTCAGGTGTCCAATCTCGAAACCCATCCGTCCTGCACGCCATCCCCGTCACCATGCTCTGGTTGCGGCCCACTCCCTCGCCGCACCGTCAAAAACTTTTCCAAAGTTTTCACCAACGTTCCCGTCTCTCCCCCCTGCCAGACTTGAATCCTTGACGACGATGCATCGTCTTCCATCCCTTCAATTCCAATCCCAATCACACGCCCACCCGACGACGATGAGCAATCAACAGGGTCTTTGACCCTTTGTGGTGCATCCGCCTCGGCGGATAATGCCACGCTGCACTCCGGACCACCTCGTTTTCGTCGCGCCTCCACCCCTCGTAAGGCTCGCTTGACGGCGTCAGTGAGGATGTCGGGCTGCAAAGGTTTGCCCACCACGTCGTCCATCCCGATGGACATGTAATGTTCCCGATGATGATCCAGTGCATTGCATGTGACGGCGACGATGGACACTTCCTTGTTCTTCGGTAAAATATAACCGACAGGTGGTGATGATGATGTTAGTGATGATAATGATAATGAAGATGACGACGGTGTGGAGGAGAAACAGAATTCTGGGTTCGGGGTGAGGG
>JADGKA010000061.1:0-46868 GCA_027604605.1 Borealophlyctis nickersoniae | reverse complement strand
GTCATGGGTTTGGCAATGGGATGCAGTTTGAGTCGGAGATTAGTCCCGAAGACTTGTTCAATATGTTTTTTGGGGATATCGCTGGAACAGGTGAGAAAAAGCAGCACTCCACGGCAGGTCTAATTTCGACCTCATCAAGGTCTCTTTTTCAGGTTTGCGCAGCTACACCGCCGCGCCCGGTTTCCGCACCTACTCGTTTAATGCGGGGGGTGGCCGACGACGGCCGCAGCAAGCCCAGCCTGAATCAGTCGTATATCAAATCATCCACATGCTCCCTCTACTGCTGCTCTTCTTCCTATATTTGAGTGGCTCATTATTTGGCGGCGATGGTACTTCCTCTGGTTTTTGCCCGTTTCTCATGAGGGAGATGCTGACTGTGTCTGGGTTGCAGATGAGCCAAGCTTTGCATGGGACCGTACGGGATCGTATAATCTTAGACAACAAACATCAGAGCGCAAGATACCATTTTATGTGGAACCGGGAAGGGCGTGGAATAAGATTTCACAGAATGCCGCCAAGCTGGAGAAATTTGAAAAGGGGGTGGAGTACCAGGTAGGCTACGGCGTGGTTGTTTGGCCTTGGATCCGTCAATGTGTTAATCTCAAATTGCGCAACTAGTATCGTCGGCATTTACAATACGAGTGCAGTCGAGAGCAGCAAATAAAACGACATCGTATTGCTCAGGCGCAGGGTTGGTTCGGGGTGGATGAGGCGCGACTGAAGCAAGCCCAGAACATGAAGTTGCCCAATTGTGAGAAATTATGGGCATTTGACGCTTGAATGTTCGCCCACAATCGGCCGTCATATTGCAGAGTTTGCTCGAATGTATTTGTTCTGCCGATGGAAAATAGAGCGGCAGGCCGGCATTGGACGTTCACTGCTGGCTTACTTTTTCCCCAACATATCTGAAGTAGCGCATGGCAAATTGTTTTTTATTGATATCCACCTTTTAGCCACAATGGTGCAAACATGATGTCTGTATGCTCTGCGCAAAGAAAAACGCATGGCGGTTAATTAATTAAGTGAGCGCGCTACCCGGTGCAACTGGCGCGACGGTGTCACTGGTTTGTGCGACACGATTGCATGATTGCGACAACCCCAAGAGTCGGGGCAGCGCAGCTCAGTGCTCGTGCGGCAGTCGTGTCTCGCGGACTATAAAAAGGGCCCTCACCCCTTCGATTGAAAGGCATACTTACCTGCCGGGGGTCTTGGCGTGATCATGAAGGCGCCGGCTCTTCTTGGGACTCTGGCATTGCACAATCGTTCAGAGTAACAGGGAGCACATCTCCTTCGGGGGATCGTGACCGGACAATTTTTTCCTTGGAGGTGCTTGCGTTCGCGCGACCCTCCTCAATTACAATCAAAAATAAGAGGAAAAAAACCTGTTGTGTCTCGTGTTGCATGTCGTGTCCTACATACTTTCAAGTGTATCTTCACAATTGGCAAATCCCAAACTTGACTCTCAACTCCGAAATCACCGGTTGCTCATCATCCACTATGGCGGTGCCCGCAGTTCTAATACTTACATCTACATCCTTATCTCGTTTTATCCTCCACACAAATGTATTACCTCTTCGCTATATTTTGCGCACCCTGCACAATCGCACTCCACCCCTCGGATACTCCCCAGTCTCAATTATAATGCCGCCCGCATGTTAAAATCTCCTCGTAGTTCATGCGAACGTGCGGGGGGGATCGTAGCGTCCTCCCCCTATTCCAATATCCGTTTCAATTTCGTCTTCCTCTTCGTCCTCGTCTTCAGGTGGAAGGGATCATCCATGTTGGCTTGCATGGCGCCTTCAAACAGTGCGTTCAAACAGCGTGATGGCTTTGGAGAACTCTTTTGACGAGCTCTTTGAATGGGGTTATGTTGTGAAGGATGATGGCGAGGATGGGATGGCTTGGAAGCCGTCGATGGCCTAGCAGAATCATTCAGAGAGGAGCACAGGACAAAGAAATGTGATGGTCGCCTTGTGTAGAGTTTTCGTTGCTCCTTAACATAAGTGAGCGGTCCCAGTGTAAATCCACGTCGCTGGATCGAGTCGCATAGCTTTGGTGTAGCAGTAAATTGCCTAGGTGCCCTAACTTTCTTTTGGACGTACCGGGCGGCTGCGTTAATTTCTAACAAGTCAACCACTTTTCTTCGGTCGGTGGAACGCCGCTTCCTCCTCACCTCGACATCCCACCACCGCCTCGACAATTCTGAATCATTCGGTGGCGGATGCGTGACCACGAGATACGTCTTCAGGGCCTTGTCAATGTGACCCAGATCGTCGTGCATCATCATGGCCAAGGTAACCCACACCTGTGAGCGCTGAGGATGCTCACCATCCTCAGCTGCGCCCTCGCAAAACATATCCATTTGATCCTCTCCTTCGGTGTCAGCCTCTTTGTCATCCTCTTCTTCTTCTTCATACTCTCCAACTTGGTCGTCATTCTAACATTCGCCTTCGGCATCTGCATTTCACCACCACGGGGTGCGTTAGTTCCTATCTAATGGAGTCTGCCACGCGGCGACTGGACCGTATTTCTGGGGTATGATCCGCATGCCAGGGATCGTGGTAGTCTCCAGCGTGGCTTGAATGCAATCTCTAAGCGGGTTGGACAGCCAATCGGAATCCAGCATCTCAGGATCTGCTCACTCCACCTCACTCCCTGCTCTTCCACATGAGACCGCCCGAATCACCCCGCCGATCAACCCGCGAACCCGCTTTTCCGTCACTGGCTCGCGCGTTCCGATCAACGCAAACCCGAAAAAATATTTGGGTGGAGTGGGGTTCCTATCATTCTGATTGCCGAATGATGAAAGGGGAACCATAAGGAAACTATCGTCCCCGCCTATTCAGATTTACTACACGCACCCGTAAGAGCCATAAGCGGGGGTTGCTCCTCTGGAATGAAGGCGGAACAAACACTCCCACCCCCACACTCCCCTTCCGACCCTCGAATCTCCCGATATATTTATACACCTCCATTCTTTATTTAACCCACTTCACTTCCATCTGCTTGCGCTCATTTCCTTTGTCGGGCAGGTTGCTTCTGACGTAACTTGCAAACGTATATCCTCTCCACCTCCCGCGCCCAATGTTATCCTCAAGCCCCACTCTCCATCATTAATTTAATCATCAACACTTGCACCGCAAAACACAAACTCCTGCCTGTACATATATACCCGACCCACTTCCTCCGCAACTATGACTGCACTCCCAACTTCTCGTCAACAACCATTACCCGTAAATAAACCCGCTCGAAGGAGAATAGATCCCGCATGCGCGGGTATCATATCCGTCGTTGCTCTCCTGCCTTGTTCCGTTCTCACGTCCTGGGCCATCATCAGAAATAATGGCCGGATGTGTCTCTCCCAGGATTGTCCGGAAAAGAGGGGAATGGGATTGACCTTGGGCTTCAGCATCCTCATCTACTACCTTTTCGTCACCCTTCTCGCCTCCATCATTTACATTTTCCAACGTCACCCTTCCTTCCACGGCCACCCATGGAAGCGTCAACGATTACGCATCCCCTACATTCACTCTCGCTCCAATTCCGGTGACTTGGTTTCAGAATGGACGGTGTGGGTAGCGGTAGCGGCCGTGCAAATCCTCCAATTTGCATACTGGGCGGCCGTCTATGGCGGAACAGTAGCGGATTTTCTCGAGTGGGGATTCTGGAGTGATATCGACTGGTGGAAAGTCGTCTTTTTGGCCACTGGTAAGCGCTCTATCAGAGATGATTGTCGCGACGGTCCAGTCCATCCCACCACCAGGTTCACTCATCGTCGCCAAAAACGACAGGCTATAATGCGTCTATTCAAATGTCCCTCACCCTCCTCCCAACATCCCGTGCGGGAATTCTCTCCACCATCTTCCACATCAGCAACGACTCTTCCATTCGCTTCCACCGTCGCTCTGGTTGGATCGCCGTCATCCTCTCCTTTGTTCACGGATTCGCATTTTGCGTTTACACTTACCTGAGAGGCGGAATGAAACGCGTATTGATGCTCTTGTTCATGTGGGGTGCCGACGCAAAGCGATGGAGATCATACAAGGGGTGGATTGAAGTCGTGGGGTTGATCTCGGTCTCACTATTTTTGTGGGTTGCTGTCAACTCGCTTGACGTGGTCAGACGAAGAAAGTTCAATTGGTTTTACTTCAACCATTTTGCCGTTTTGGGAGCTATCGTGGCTGCCTTCATTCACGCTTCGCCTGTCGTCCACTACGTTCTGCCCTCTTTGGCTTTGTACGCGGCCGACGCGTGCGTACGATTGTTCAACCGCGCGTCGGCGTTCGAGGCTGGAGAATTGACGGTGGAACCTTGCGGGTACATTCGCCTGGACATCAAAGACTGCGACCTCCACGCAGCGCCGGGACAATGGGTCTCCATATGCGTTCCAGCCGTGTCAGAATTTGAATGGCATCCTTTTACGGTCGTCCGCAGTTCCCCACCTGTTCCCGCTGGAAACCCGGAAACCCACCCTCTCCTATATACCCCAACCAACTCCACCCACGCCGGCATGTCCCTGGTTATCAAACCCGCCGACAGCGAACGCTCTTGGACCCGCTCTCTCCTACGCGCATGGAACAAGGCCCGCACCAATGACGTGGAGGGATCAGGCAAGCTAAAAGTCCACATTGAGGGACCGTACGGATCCCTACCCCCCGCATTCCTGTCTTCCCCTTACGTGTTGATCTTGGTGGGTGGAAGCGGTGTTCCTGGCGGGATTGCCATCGCACGCGCGGCCCTCGCCTCACCACATGTGAAGAAGGTCTGGTTTGTGTGGACGACGCGGGAACCGAGGGCTGCGGAGCTGTCTTGTTACCAAGACTTGGTGGCGGATGGGGAGGCATACCATGCTGCGCGGGCCGGTGGGTTGAGCGGCGGCGGTGGGGACCGCAAGTTGGTGACGGAGGTAGTGGTGACGGGCAAGGGCGCCGCACGCATGTGCGTGGAGAGTATCGTCAAATTGACGGTGGCGAGGATCGGCGAAGCACAACGACAACAGGCGTTGAGTGTTGTGGAGGAGGGGATCTTGCTGAGTTCCCTGCCGCAAAAGGACCAACATCACCTGCCGCAACAACAACCTGTTGTGGTATCATTGTACGCGTGCGGGCCAGCGAGTTTGAACCGGGCTGTGCGGAGAGCCACCAGTTATTGCTCGTCGGGTGGGCTATCCCTCTCGGCTGCTTCCTCCTCCTCGTCCCTTACCCTCCCCACCTCTGATTCGTCACCATCGTCACCCCTCCTCCCATCATCATCATTACAGCAACAGTCAACGGCGTGCGGGAGCAACGTTAGAATGCTCGTACACGTTGACGGGTATGGACGATGAAAGTCGACCCTCTGAGGCAGCCTTATCCCTTGTATATTCCAAGTTAGCTCCGTCTGCCCGGGATTTCCACCTGTTACATTGCACATCAAATTTTGCCGGAAATCCGTTTCTTTGCAAAAAAGGAAAGAGACTTCAAAATATGTACATATAATGAAAATCATAGTCGACCAAAAGGATTTTTTGGAGTGTGTCTTGTATTTTTGGTGGTGAAGGTGTGGTTGGTTGAGATCCTCAAACACCGACAGAGAGAGAGATTCATCACATAATCGCATATACCACCCACTATACATGGCGATTCGCTGATTACTACCCAGAGGTAACTTTGTAGAAAATAGATATACTAGGGAGGAGCACAGTGAGAAGGCGGTAGAGTATTTACAGGTACAGTACTCAGTGCGCATTTATGCGAGGGGATGAGGGGATGGCGAGGAAGAACGCGTTCTACAAGCCCACGTGACCTCAGGCATTTGGTAATTAATCGGATTTTAGCTGTACAGACAGCCGGACTCCCAAAACAAATCGGTAAACCAGGCCAGGTCGGCAACAATGAGCGCCATCTGCAGAGGATACTTTCTATCGCGGCGCCCATGCCTGCACCACCTTCCAGGTACTTTTCTTATCCCAGCCTCCCTAACCTCACCCCGTCCCACTAACCTTCCCACACCAGTGATCCGCTCCCTAACATGCACACGCCACTCCTCCATTCCCCCCACCTCCTCCATTAACCCTTCCCCACTTCCCGCTTCCTCACCTCAGCCCTTTGACTCCTCCCTCCACGACTCCCTGTCCCCACCTTCGTCAACCGGCTCAGCGATATCTGCCAATTTCAACACGGCCCGGTACGCACACCTGCTGCAGCAGGAAGGGTTCTCGCCCGCGCAGGCAGAAGCCGTGTTGGGGTTGGTGATGGAGGCTGTTTCCGAAAGGTTTGTATATCCGTACGAATAGGGGATGATTCTTGCAAATGGAGTGCGCACGCTTGTCTTGTTGAAATCCTGTTGACAAAATCACCCACGTGCGCACACAGCATGCAGAACGTCTCAAAATCAATGGTAACAAAATCCGAACAAGATGCCGAACTCGCAGACTCAGAACGCCACTTCGCTGAACTCCGGTCCGAGATCAATATCCTTGAAAAAAAGGATTTCGCCGTACTCAAAGGTCAGCTCGAGCGGATAGTTGGAGACGTAGAACTCTTGAAAGGGTCGCTGAGGGAAGAGGTTGGACGGGTTCATGGGGGGGCGAGATTGGATATCAATTTGGAAAAGGCGAGGATCCAGGATGAGGCTGCATCGTTGAGGGAAATGGTCAAGAAGGCTGAGGAGAGAATTGATACCGAGATTGCGGCGCTGACGGATAGAATGATTCAGATTCGGGATGGGACGAGGAAGAGTTTGCAACGTGAGTTCTTTGTTTGTTATGTGACGTTAGAGGAATATGGTATCTCGCGCGTGGCATTTCATGTTCGTTTTATTTGTCTCCTGCAACAGAATTTATGGCCATCGTTTTCGTCGCGTTTTGTAGTTATAAAGTCATTGGTTACAATAGAAACAGCTAAACAGCTAAGTCATCTGCCAGGAGTGGCCTGGAGTTCATCCAGAGGTTTATATATTGGCGACTGTGCGGGCTTGTGCTTCTGCGGCTGCTTCTCTCTCGGCGGCAGCCTCCTCCTCTTCCTGCATGCATTTGTTGGTAAACGCCAACCTGAAAGACTCTGGAAATGCGTCGCATCTCAAACCTCACCAGCAGCTTCTGGTGGACAACAAACCACGATGGTAAATTCCGCGGTAGCGTCACCAGATCGGTATCAAACAACTCCATAAACTGTTCATTCATTGTTCGGCTTTTGCTTCCCGCAACGCTCCGGTACTAACGGAAGACATTTCTGTGAGTCAGCCCCTTGAGTCCTCCAGTTCGGATTGAATTGGCTGATCGTCCCGATCCCTCACCTCCACCACTATCGTATTGAAATTCCACCCTTGCAACTTCCGCAGGCACCCAACAAACGTTCCCGTGTCCTGCGCTGGTGACCTACACATTATAACCACCCGTCAAATCCTATGCCAACTCTTTATCCTACGAACATCACATTTGCATACGCATCCATGACCATAATCGGATGACAATCAACATTAAGCACAAGCTCCAACCCATCCTTGACCAGTTCCTCACTTACGGGCCTCCACCCCAGATTCGGTCGTGACGCTTGCGATCCCAAATGAAGCTGGTGGTTCAAGATAAATGATTGGAGAATCAAAGAAATGAAAATTTTGAAAAAAGCCTTCATATACTGCGCGTTTTTTTTGGACCCGTCGAAATACATCATGCCCGCACCTTCACAACACCACACAACACACCATTTTGATCCCATTATCCTCAACATATGAATTGACGCTTTTGGATGGTGGGTCTGGCGACAGGACGAGGACCGTTTTCAGATTCAGGGTTTGGAGGAATGGAAAGTTTGTCGGCTGAAGGGCGTGGGAGCGGTACACCCCGGGTTCAATAATACCGAAACCGTCAGGGGGGTTGAGGATCGTCAGCGCCATTTATAGTGTATGGGAAAGGTGTTGGTGAGCGCTGGCAATTCTTGCGCAAGTTAAAGCACGCGCACGGCTCACTCCAAGCGTGGCGCAGCACCAAATGGAGTCACAAATTTCGCCAACAAAAACTCCCAACTCCACCACCTTCAAATTCCCACAAAAAGAGTTACCCTTCAAAATGGCATCAGCAATCATCCTCGGTGCCGGGGTTGCAGTCGCCGCCGTCGTTGGCCGCGCAGCTGTAAAAGCCTACTCTGCCTCGTCCGGCCGCCTCGGTGGTAAAGCATTCCTGCGCGGTGGATTCGAAGCGAAAATGTCCAAACGAGAGGCGGCGCAAATTTTGGGCGTGCGGGAAACGGCGTCGTTGCAGAAAATGAAGGAGGCGCATCGGAGGATCATGTTGTTGAACCATCCGGATAGGGGAGGGAGTCCGTACTTGGCGAGCAAAATCAACGAGGCGAAGGACCTGTTGGAGAAAGGAAGACGATAGGGACACGGGGGAGGGTGCCAGGAGTCGCGCTAGGTGCGGGTTCACGGAGGGTTGCGGGGCATTGTCACGCTGAATTATTGGCGCGCTGGGAACGAAAAAGCGGTCGAGATTTGCGTCGTATAGCTGTTGGGCCGCATAGGAGTTGGCAAGCGCGTAAACCCTATCACATGAAGCGCTAGGAAGATATTTATACTCGTACTTAATACATTGTGTCTGTTTGCATGCAATTTGAATATGTGGGACATCATGGGAGGTTCCATTCATCTCGAGGTAATTAACTTCCTGCTTCATAGAATTGAGACACCCTCACAACCCCAACATGGACAACGATTCTCCCGCCGATATCCCCTTCAATGTCTCGTCATACTGCTGTACCGTGCGTTGCAGACCCCGATTCCCCGCTGTAAGCATGGTAACCATCAGCTTCTGCTTACAGCAGCTAAGTCATCGATATCCTTTCAAGCGGAAATACCTATTATCGGCAAAATTTCCTTCAATAGCTCGCGTTTGCGTAGTCCGAGCACCAATGGATCCCAACCCCCGTCGGCCGATAACGGCGACGATTGATTCGCACTAGGCGTTCGCATTTATTAAAGCTGCAAGTCAAATTCCTGAGCGAAAGGAGGACAGACTTCCACTTACCTCGCAAGAGGACCCAGTAAAGAATCGCACAATTCCTTAATTTTTGTCACAGCCGACTCATCCGCAAGTTTTCGAGCATAACGAATAAGCCAGTGATGGTATTCCTTAGGGGTTCGCAACACCAACGATGAAGCAAGTCTCGTCTGTTTCCCCCAGCAACACGGTTTCTGTAAATGCCACTCAAAAGAAAAAGTCGACAGGCAGGCTCACCTCCAATTGTGCCACTGTGGAAACTCTCGGTTCTGCATGGTTGTCACCCAAATTCCCGTCTTCCCCCACCTTTACCCAACTTTTCATCCCAACATGATATGAAAAGAAATCCCCTCTACTGGTTTTCAGAATCGGAATGCCTTCAGATCGCAAATTCGCGGCTGTTATCTTTACGGATGGCGTGGGTAGAGGGGGAGGACTATGGGCATTCTCTAATGCCGGTGTCACCGATCTACGTCTGGCACCGATTTCAGCAGGGTCGCATCGAAGGAGATGGGCAATGGATGCGGATATCGCCGAGGTCTGTCTAGGTACATTCCAGACGGTTACCATGCCGTTAGCGCCAAGGTGCATCACGTATCCGCCGGAGCTAACGAGGTATGAAGCGGGTGATTCCAGCCCCAGCGGTGGAAGCAACCTGCAGAAGATAGTCCCGAGTTGACGAAAGATGCGATCAAGTGTGGAAGCAGTAGCTCAAACTAAAGGAAGTTACTCACCTCCGCCCTGCCGGCGAAAAGACATGAAGGCTGCTATCGACGCACGCAGCCGCAACGAACTCATCGCTTCCGGCCAGATGAAGCACGGGACTGGGCAACGTCTCGGTCCAAACGAGATTTTGTTCCCTTGTGCACGTAATTTTTGCAGAGCCCTGGCGCCCATCAACTCCACTTCCTAAAGAGGACTTTTGTCATAGTGCGATCATCAGAAGATCGTGCAAAATGATGCCTACCAGTTGAATTCCTGCATTCTATCGCTAGCGATTCGTTCGGCCGCCCTTTTATGGGGACTTGGGTCAATACCTTGCTTTGCACTTCAGGAATGGCGAGATTCACAGGGTTATGAACCTCCATGATGGTGGGAAGCACGTATTGCGATGCCTGAAGAGGAGTCTTTGAATGAATGTTGTTACTAACTCTGACCGCCTGAGTGGATCCATTCAAGGCTCTTGAACCCACATTCCTCTGATTGCGTGGAACCTTCCCGCTCTTATCTCGGTCGTCGTCATCCGCCGCTTTTCGCTTGACGCCAGCTACCGATAGAATCCCGCCACCGGGGAGTCCGTCGGTACCAGTACTTGAAGCGAATTCCCCAGGTTGGGCCTCATCTTCTGTAATCTCTTCTGTCTGTGATCGAGTGGCGATTAATGAATGCATCGGATAACTAAAATGTGCTGAAACAACGATATACCACGGTTCCAACCGACGTAGCAGGTCTAGGGAGTGTTGGGCCTGGTACTGGGGAGCTATGAAAACAAATCGTTGAGTTGACTATTTGACGTTTTTCAGATCAGGAAATATCGCTGAACATCTTACACGCTCAAAAATGTTGGCTGAATCCTTTTCTTTCCGTCACTTGTTCGCGTCACAGTCTGTTTCAAAGCCGCGGGAGGAACAGGAGAAGGACTCGCGAGCCCGTCCCGGGATGGTATCGACGGCGACGGTCTGCGGGGTGTTCCAGCACCATTGGTCAACCTCGCAGGGCTTTCGTTGGTGCTGGTGCTACGCCCACCCCCGCCCATCAGACTTTGAATGCGAGCAGACGCAAGCTTTTTGGCTTCTACAGCATTGCGCTCTTCCATATCCAATTGCAATGTGGATTCCGACACTAGAGCTTTCCTTCGCGAGCCGTAATTTGATAAGGTTCTCTCCTGATCAGTTGTGAATGTGTTAATCTCCAACCCATTCTTGAAACAAGGGCACATATCCCTTCTTCCGCACCACTTCAGACGCTGGCACAGGGGTCCCAAATTCATCGCAATCAAACTCAATTACGGTTACGGTACCGTCGTAGGAGCAAGCAAACAGCATCAACCCGTCGGGCGACCTAAATATGTGCCATTAGCTTGAATTTCAACGGCCTAATAGACGACACTCACCATGCCAGATCCAGGACACTATGCTCGAACGCGTGATGAATTCGCGTGATAGCATTCGCTTTAGCTGTCCACCAGATCGAGACGCAATTGTCCTGGCTGCCGACCGCGCAAATAGCGGATTTTCCGTTCTTCGTGGAATCCGGCATTTCAAAGATAATTGGGTTGAACAACTGGTGAAAAACGGAGTTCATGAGGCAATCTCCGTGTTGAGGGAAGAGTGGCCGAACGTACCGCGCATTCAACAGGTGCTTTATGACCGATCAGGGATACCTCTGAAGTGAAACCATTGCGGTCTATGATAGGTGCGGTGGGAACTGAACCGTTCTCACCGTTGGCGGTGACGATGGTCCCTCCATCCGGAGACCAGCTTGCAATGATTTCAACCTCATGTTAGTTCATCATTATGAGCATAGTTTCGGTAGCTTGAATAATTACCATACCTAAGGCGTCGGAAGAAAGTGGTAGAGGCAGCCTGTTCGTAAGGTTCTGTTATGACAGCTTCAACCGCCCAATCTGAGATCCGCCAAATTCTCGTTGTTTTGTCATCCGACTGTTGCTTTCCACTGTGAGAAACAAATGGGAGCCTTTGCCAAAACAAGAAATGACGAATACCTGCGTCGCGAAGAATCTTCCAACAGGATCCCAAGTCACTCCTTTGACAAAACCAGAATGAAACCCAGATAAAATCCTCAGCCTCTCTTTAAATGGAGGTAACCAGTCAGTTGCGAGTTTGTCAAGCTTCGCCGGTCCCGATGATTCCATACCGAAAGTTTCTCCACTCCAAATCATAACCGTAGAATCGCAAGCGCATGAAGCAATATACTCATTATCCGGCGACCATGCCAAATCAGCAATATCTGCAATACAAAGCATATGCTTAACTTGCGAGGTCGAATTTGCTTTCTCGTCATCCGTTCCCATACCTGATCCATGGCCGGCCAACACCTTTTTCGGTCTCCAAGTTTCTGCATAACGAGGACCCTCCAGATTTCCATGACTGCGTACTCCCCTAGTTCCACGCTGATTTGGTTAGGCGTGAATTATCCACGTAAACTTTGGTATGGAAAAGAACACACATGTCTTGTTCCCAAATAATAACCATGCAGTCATCCGAACCAGAAGCAAGATACAACCCGTTATGATTGGACCATCTCACACACATGACTGACCCTAATAATCGACTGATTCATAAACGCCGAATGAACTCAATTGAATCTGTATATTGAGTCCCTACCTTGATGGTTTGTGAGAGTAGACAGGAGCGTAGAAGTATCTTCTTTAAAGGCGTCTGTTCGCAGCTTACAGGTTGCCAAACACCATATTTTGATTTTCCCATCTGCAAAAGCAGGGCAAAAGCACACAAACGACGGGCGCATGTTAATTGGAATGTCTTCGTACTAGATTCCTCCATTTTGTGCTTGAAAAGGGTCACGGACGAACACACCCTGTCCTGCTGTGGCGAGCTTGGTACCCAATGGATGAACATGCAACGAGTATATTGGAACCCTCGTCCCTTTGTCGGTCTTATGAGCAATCCACTCTTGTCGTGTTACGAACATGACGAAGAACAATGCCCCAAATTGGCTGGCAGATCTTGAGAAGTTGTAGGTAACTTACACTTCTACCGGTACCTACTGTTAAGTCGCGCTGCATGCCGCGCAGCTTCACGCTTGTGTGGCTTGCAGTGGCTTGTGGAGTGATATGTTTATGATTGGCCGAACCCAGCTGGTGCACCCGGAATGCCAGGAGAGGATATCATTCGGAGTACGCAAGCTGCCCAAACTTCGTGCTTCAGGTTAGTTGATGACACCTTTCCCTGGATCCCTGCTCATGCAAATACTCATAAGTTTGTCGTCGTTTCAGCTTGCCCAGTCAAGTATCGTGTTCACACCCAAAACCACAAACCATGGTCCTACGACTGAGTCGATAGTGCACTCAAAATGGTTTCTCAAATTGCGTTTCATCATATGCACTTTAATATAAATGAATTAATTACACCCTTCGGTTTCTCCATTTCACGACCGTAGGGGAATACATATATTGGAGGAGTTGTTATTTCTGCATATAGACAATTTAGCAGTTGACTGCCACAAATCCCGCGAATTTGCGCGCTGTACCTTTCCGGATTTCTAAGAATTGTGAGGAAAATCGGGTGAGGAATTGCTAAATGTAAGAAAAAATTGACATGGACACATACCTTGATGCCACCGCCCCCTGTTCAATACAATCAATACCACATCCATTGGTCAGCCAACGAACGAGTAGCTGGTGTCCAAACTGTTCAATCAGTTCCCCCAACTTACCCATAGGCCCTCCAGCCGCCGCTTTAGCCTTCGCCTCCTTGAGCTTGGCGGCTTCCTCCTTCTGTTTCTGCTTGAAGGCAATATCAGATTCATCAAGTTCGCCTGCATCCTTCTTCTTTGCCTTGAGAGGCTGTCGGGTATAGCAGAAATTAGAAGTTGCGGTCATGTCCACAGCGATGAAAGAGCAAACAGTTAAGTACCTTGAGCTTTCCTCCTAAAAAAAGAGAACACCCGAGGCATGGGGTTAACGGCCAATAAACAAACAGAGGCAAGGCGGTTTGCGCGGAGCAGTACCTTGACGACCGGACATTGTGCTGAATTGCCTTTGTTGCAAATTGAACCCCACCCGAGCTGCGAAAGACAATCTGCTCACGTGACCGCCATGACAACTTCCCAACTGACGTGAGCAATCTCCACGAGCTACTGCAACTTCTGCAACTTTCTACACACCACCACTCCTCGTACCCTGACTTGCTCGAAGGGTTCCGAGATGGCTTCTAATCTCTTCCAATACCTCGTGAATAAAATAGACCCTATCCAGTTCTTCTCGTCCTCCCCCTCGTCAAACGTTGTACCCTATTCAATACCGTCCCCATCCTCAAAATCCCTATTGCCTGCTGGCTATGCCAACGACTTGTTTGACTTTGAAGATGGCCAGCAAGACCTAGCATCTTTCGCGCTGCAGAATTATGTGCTGGCCGTATTGTCGAGTCCACTGACGGTTGTGGAGACATTGAGCGAAGTGCAATATCAAAAGAGGGACGACGGGGACGAGGTGAATTTCATCTTGCACAACTCCGCATACTTTCATATCATAACCCAGCTGATCAAGTTTGTCACAACAAGGAGGCAGACGGTGAAACACCAAGCGCGGTGGAGAAGCTACAACCTCTTCAGGGTGGAGTATGGGAGAATGTTCGTGAAATTGTCGAGTTTCAAGGGGAGGGGTGGACAGGGCTGCTCAAGGGTAAGGGGATGCCTTGCTGGCGTCTTATCTCTTCATCGAACTTATGTCATTTACGTCCAGGCCATTTCACAAACTTCTTATTCAATGCATCTTACACGGTGCTTCAACCTGCATTGGAGGAGGCCATCAACGATGTATTTGATGTATACGAGGATACCAATCCAGCAACGTTGGTGTTGAGTCATGTGGTGGTGGGCGGACTTCTGAGTCCTCTTGAACTGATTCGGACGCGGTATGTTCATCGGACAGCGAAGGTGATGTCAGATACATACAACTTACTGAAAAACGCGCATTCATTGCAGCCTCATCGTACAACCGTCACACTCTAAAAAGTATTACGGCCCAATTCACGCCATACATGCCATAGCTGCCGAAGAGCCTAACGGGTTGTCATCATTCTATTCCTCCCGCCACCTTATTCCATCCGTTATTCTGCACGGTTTGAATCCGCTGCTCCGTTTGGTTTCCGAACACATTATAGCGGATGAACTCGGATTAGATCCCACTTTTACGCCTGTTTTGTATCGAGTGGCGACGCTGGCGTTTATGGCCATCGAAGTAGCGGTAGTTACGCCCCTGGACATGGCCAGGAAGCGTATTCAGGTGCAGAAATTGGGGCAAATCCACAGTCGGTTTCGACCACGGAGGAGGGAAAGCGACGGTGACGCTGATAAGGCTTCGGACACGACGTCCGTGGCATCACCGAGTGCATTTGAACCATGTGTTGAAGTGTCGTCGAAACACTATGGAGGGGTGCTGGATGCTTTGAAAAGTATCGTGGCCGAAGAGGGAGGGAAAGCGAAGAAAAGGAAGGCGAAGAAGAGAAAGACGCGTGATGCTTTGCGCGGGCCAGTGGTAGGTGGACCACCCGGGCTCGGGAGTCCTCTGCCTGGAAGGGGAGGACGGTACGATATTGACGGTTCCATGGAAGACTGGCGGAAAGTATGGGGAGAAGGAAGTGCGGACCCGGCACAAACTGCCGGCACTTTGCTCCATGACGACCCGTTTGCACGGCCAGGTCCCGGTTTATCAGGATCTTCTTACCGCAGCAGAGATGCCTATGGCATGGGTCATCCTTCAAAGGAGCCCAGGTCCTCTGATACCGGCGGCTACTTTGGGGCATTGGGGCGCTTTGGGAGCGGTGTCAAAACACTTTACCGAGGCTTTTGGGCGCGGTATATATCGCGGGTGGTCATTTATGCATTTGAAGAAATCGGCAAGGGTGAAGAATGGTAAAGCGCGTGGTTGGTTATCGAAATATACTTAGTGCCTAGAAATCTTGACCGGTAATACCCTTGCACGTTTGTAATATTGAACACCTCTTCGACTCTATGGTATTTGTTGGACCCGCACCATGCATTTACATTGTTATTGGGTGCCTTCCAAAACCTGCATACATAAACTTTTTATGTTGCGCATAAAAATCTATTTTGCGCATAGATTTGATGGAAACCATAACCCTGAAAAAAAATGTACGCGTGGGCCTAAACCTATTCACCCCCCCCTCTCCCCCCGAATAGATTTCATAGGAAACATAAATTTAAAATACGTTAATGGAGCAAAATCTAATTTATGCGGCAAAATCTAATTTATGTTTATGTTTGTATGCGTGGGGTTTTGGAAGGCACCCAATGATTTTTAATGTTTGCCCACCTCCACTGCTTGATCGTACCCCTTTTGCGGAGCGCGAACCTATGCCTCGCCATATCCAATCATTTGTCGCACAACCAACCCTATCCAGCACGCTTATACGATTGATTTGCATGCCGTACGAGCTGTCAGGCGTCATAACATTTACTCCATGATTCCAAGGCGGGGATTGCAAAAGTCCCAGAAACCTGGGCAGTCATATTACAAGTTTCCGCGCTATCCTTGCAAGCATAGATTAGTTTGTGGGTTGATAAGATAAACCGTCACCTGTCGGTTTCCCGTTAGTCCAGCGACGAATACGGGGCGCCGAAATCTCTGTGAATCCTTGCGCTTGTTATGGATCCACTCGGTCCGCCGTCGTTGTCACCACGGGATTTGAGATCTTTCGAGGCGGGGATCGTCGTCCTCCATTGGTGTGTAGTTGAAAAGGACGTTTTGCGCATAATTATTGTATGGGAAATGAGGCGTCGCTGCAACGCGAAGAGCCAAAACGCGTTTTCATTTTGAGGACGACGGGCTTTGTCAGCAAACAAACCAGAGTACTATTCCACTTTCTCGACACCCATCACCGAAAGAGACGTACAATACACGTACAGTCATCTCCAACATACCAACAAGTCTTGCGGCAAAGGGATCTGAATCCTGCCAGGAGAGTTGAACGCCTCCCTGTGGTGCGCTATCCCAGGGAGAGTGCGCGAAGAGGTCTCGGTGCCTGCAGGAACGTCTGCGAGCATGGCCAGGCAGCTGGTAAGCACCGGTGTAGTAGAGGCGCAAATGCATTCCCGGAGATTGCGGAATTGCGCGGGCATCGCTGGTGTGTATTAATTGAGGCAGATAGAGCATCCCGTATTATACCAGCGCGCATGCCAAGGCGAGGATCAGCAGTCGTCGAATCGGCGTTGAACTCGGAAAGAATACAGACAAAGGCCTCCATCTGGCTGGTAAGTTTACAGCTACAAGTTCTTTAGATTGGTCTTGGCCTCCTGCGGAACATACAAGGATGAGTAAGGGACATGCTTCTCCACCGTGGGGAGGTCTCGCGGATACTACAACCAGACACATCAAAACTTGCAGCACGACTCGAAAAAGACTTTGTGGTTCTACAGTTTACATGTTCAATTAAATGCGACGCAGTACTTATACTTAAGGACAAAGTTTTTCTGGAATTCTATTAGTTAAGCCAGCCCAAAGCTAAGAATAAAAAATTGACTAGACCGGTCCCCCGTCTGTTTCCGACTGTGGAACGATATCGTGTTTTGAAGAGGAAGATGTCGCGATTCAGTCATTTGCTACGCAAAGTTCTTTCATTTTTTTGCATCAACGCCTCTGCTAGAATGATGTTCTGGAAGAAGAAGCAAGGGTCTTGTTGGGCCGAAGTCTTCTGGCTTGATTTAGAGTGGTCCATGAAGGCGCAAACACGGCCTCCATCCAATCCAGGAATACGAATGACAATGCATGCGATGATGATGTTATTCGAGCTGTATATTCAACATATATTCGAGCAAATGAAGCTTGTCCTATCATGCATTCCTTCCCATCACTGCATGGCAGCGCGAATACCCAATGAAGAAAAGTCCTTGCAAAATCGGTGCCAGGCAATCATCACCGTCTACCAACCCCGTCATCCCACCGCTTGATGCATCCATGCTCATCCAACCAACGCAAGTACGCATTCCAGTGTTTGTCGTCCTTCAGCGTGGGAGGATGACCGAGCACTACAAGGCCCCGCCGCGCACGTGTAATGGCCACATTCGTCCGTCTAAAATTACGAGAATAAAACGATGGCCTTATTGATTGGACGAGACGGCGACCGTACATACCTCCAATCTTCCAAGAAACCGACAGCACCTTGAGAATTTGCGCGAACAGTCGTAAATATTATCACATTCTAGAACGTCCAAATGAGCTGAAGCCACGCAGCCTCTTCAAGCAGAGATCGGCCAACGGACCTTTTCTCGACCTTGATAGCCATCTACGGTTCGCACCTCCAAACCATTCGCAACTTCCCTGTCGAGTTCCCTGATGACTGCCCTCTCTATCATCGTAACAGCACCGCCATCAAACCATATAAATCCCAAACAATGCCAAATCGCAATGAGAATGCATTTTCAAAACTCACGCTGAGCCAAGTAGGGTGTCACCACCCCTATGTCTCGAACATTCACTCCTGATACATTGACCAGTCGCCTCACAACGTGGCCAGTCGCCGTAACTTCCGCCCTGTTGAACCGTGACGACCCTTCCTCCGCAGATTCCTCCCTCCCATCCACAGCAAAGAACACGACGGGACCTAAAGCTGGATTTGGGAAAGGAAAATTTGACGGAGCGGGCCTATCTGCACCGGATACGCCATCTAGCAGCCGTGATGAGTAGAAATGACGGCTGGGAAAGGCGCTGATGCCAGGGTTCATCCTGTATTGGACTTCCAAGAGGGTAGACGGCATTCCTGACAAACGCAAAAATAGGTCTTCGAGATTATACGACCAAAACCCATTGGTGAAAGATGGCCATACCACTTCGGATGAGCCGCTCAAACAAGCTCAAACCCAATCCTCCGAGTTCCGCCTTCCTGCTCTGGCACACAGGTGGAAGCTTCAAGCCGAGAAATGGATCAGACTTGTTAGTCATTTTGCATGGACACCACGGGAGGAAAACAGTTCAAAAAGTACCTGAAAATGGTCACCAACCTAGAGGTCGTCAAGAAAGGAGTTTGAAATGTGTTCGAAGAGCAGGAACAGTTCCGACTTTGATGGTACAAACCAGAACAACATGTGAAGTGCCCTTCATAATGGGGATTAACGCCTCAGGTTCGCTGCAAACGATTTCAATGGGAGACCTATCGGAGACGATTTGCGAGAAAAATGGAATCTCAACCTGCACTGAGATCCCTCATCTAAGACCACCATCGGAAAGTCAAGATCTTCAAGCTGGGGCCCGCCCGCTCCTACACATGTGGAGCAGATAACATCCGCCTTTTTCAGAATGCTCGACATCATTTTTTCACGTAGCTGGAGGAAAAGGAGTGAAACGCCATTTTATGCCAGCGTGAGCGTTAGAAACAAAAACAGCGTACCTTGCTGATCTTTTTGGTCAAAAGTTTCAAGTCTCGCTTTCCTGTTGCGAGAGAGCGTTTCACTACCACGGCATTAATCAATTACATATGAGCGACGCAGAGTCGGGGTACTTACCTAATCCTATATCTTTGCCATTTGCAGTGCGCAACTTGTATTGCACATGGCTCAATTCTCTTTTAACGGATTCGATTTCAGCTTTTGTCGGATGATTCTCGAGGAGGGCTGCCATGCAAGTTAGGATCGATGATATCTCGACTCAATTTCCACTCCGCTGTCCCTTGACTGACTGCTGAGACTCACCATCCAGCGTCCGGCCGCGCAAACTTTCGCGAACTTTCACAGGTTGCCCCACTCTCACCGCCGACACGCCTTGGTCGTGAAGTCCTTCAAGAACTGGCAAAAACGCAAAAATGGGGGAGAGCAAATCAGTTGATGAACTCGTAATAACAACCGAGCCCCTGAACTTACGATTGTCAACGGCCACGTTGGACTGTGCACACGCCAAGATTGGAAACTTTGCTTTGAATTGCTTCCGGAGAACGCGAATGAACTTAACAATTGTGGAGGTCTTCCCGGTTCCAGGGGGTCCTAAACTTGGCCTTAGCCCATTTAAGCCCGGCCTTCAATGAAACAGAGAGAAGACGACCTCACCCTGGAGTAGCGACAGGCGGCTGCGTATTGCCAGGGTGACAGCTTTCACTTGTGACATGTTCAAACCTAGGTCGGAATCCTGCATAACCAATTGCTTATGAGTCGGGTGGCGGATCAAACCGCAGCTGGAAAGGGTAATACTCACTTGATCTGTAGGGCGTCGCGGGGCGAGGGATACTGCAAGTTCTTCGGCCCACAGAATAGCTTCCTTGCTCAACAAGCCCGATGGTTGAGCAGCCCACTCCTTATGCTGCTCTGGGTCGATCAAGAGGGAGCGTAATTTTGTGCCCCGAGTCGGCAACAACCATTTCTCATCCTCAGCATCTTCAAAAGGACTATAATCATCGTCATCGAACTTCCGTGCCTTGCTCTTTTTCTTGGCTTTGCGGGGTCCACCGCTCCTGATTGAAAAGTCAATCAGTGGAAATTGACTTCCACTGTCCAAGTCGCTTGTGACACCTTTGAGAGCAGCCTTCATTCTGTGGGATGGAGTTTGAGGACACAAACCGCTGACAGTCTTACTTGGTAAGTAGAAATGCTAACCTTTGATAGGCAGTGACATTCGATCCTCTGTCCAGCCTCCAGACGCCGTTACCCGGCACCACCGTACAAGCTACCCGAATTTCGTAAGGTGTTGCTTCAATCACTTGACCATCTTTAGTTGGTTTCTCCACGACGGGATTGTTCCTGCTGATCATGACTAGATCGCCAGACCTGTATGATGCGACCAGCCCATCAGTCAAATGCTGTGGAAAGCTGAAGTCCATGAAAAACGCACCCAAATCGATGGTAGGGAAGCATTCCTCTGTTCTCAAGTTCGAAAGCCACCAACGGTTTGCCAAAGAATGAGCCAACCTGTCGGCCCTTCAATCCGATAACAACGAGCCCCTCGGACTGAAGCCGAGATAGAGACCACCGACCCAATCGATCCATAACTTGTTGCTTTTCTTCCTCGAGCTCGAGGTTTATCAGCGGTCGGAACTTTTCTGTCAACGCCAACGTAATTAAATGTCAGATGCTGTGGGGCCATTGCGTGGGATACCGTAGGGTTACCAATGTATCCGAATACAGCGTCTTCTGAGACGACCGGCAATGGCGGTTCAAAGGTTGAGAAGTCCCAGGAGGCGGCCTCTTCTTCGGCAGTGTCCCAGTCCCCCCATCCAGAGGGTTTTGTTGGGGAAGGCGGTGCAGCCCACTGTTCAATCAAGTCGTCGTCCATGGGAAAAGATGGCACGAGCAACACGACGGGCAACCAATGCAATTGCAATGCTATGGGCGCGAGGCGTGGGGCTTGTTGAGATGGCCCAAGCCACCAGAGCCACAAACACACTTTGCGCTCCCAGACGCAGACGCGCATCAGAAACCAACCGGAAACCCCCCAAAACCTTCGCTGGTGCTTTCTGCGGCATACGATCATTGTGAGTGACACCTGCCCAAACCCAGGACCCAAGATAAACAGTATACTACAAGAACCCAGTCCGCGGGTTGCATTTATCTTATATGAGGATGAAAAATTCAACACTAAAGTGTATTGAAAACCAAAATATGTTGCCCAATCGGCATCCTTCCCCTCCCTCATCATCGGCGAGCCTTTCGCCAACTCCGTATTCCGACCGTAAACACAATGGGAAGCCTCTAACGAAGCAAGCCGAATAATCTAATTGCAGGAACTTCCTGCCCATCCCCATGCCCTTGCGGAACAGACGCACACGATTCATCTCCGCCATCTTCCTATCGCAATCGCGAAAAGGATTCCCAGGAACACCAGCGGTTGCGTTTGTCTCAGGATTCGCAAGAACACCTTATAGCGGTTCCTGGTAGGCGCGAGTAGGAGGTTTTGAGATGGGCGTTTTGCCACAGCACGGGAAGAAGTGGAAGACGGGGGAAGATCATGGACAGCCCGCGGCGATCCACTTGCGAGTGCAGCAGCAGCCCCCTTGGTGTTTTGGGACGTGGCGGGGCGATCAGTAGCACCGGTGCCAGCACCGGCAACGCTTCCTTTTTGCGCCTCCTCTGCGAAAACTGAGACAGTTTTTTGTGGATTCGCTTCCCTCATCATTTTGTTTGCCTTTCCCATGCCAACCGGGATGGCCTGCGTCGTCACGAAGCTTACAACTTTCTTTGGCAACCAACCTCCCAAATCACCATCCACAACCTGTACGACGCGACACATTCCGGGGCGGCCTAAGGGGTCTGGACCGACAATTTGCCCGGCTATCGTAGCGAGCATTCTGACGTGACCGTCGGCAGGGTTGTGAAGCGGGTGTGATGGGATGGATTGGGTGACGTTTAAATATCGACCGTCGGGGAGCGTGCGCACAAATGACACTACGAGGGCTTCGCGGGGAGATGTGGGCCACATGCCTTTTGTGCGGAAATACTGCATCGGATATTGTTAATTTTTGCAGTCAAAGGGAAACTTTCTTATTGTCCCAACAACTTCGATTTCCTGCTAACCTGAACAGTTGTTGTTGGGGAAGACTTCTCCACAATCCCGCCGCTCTCGCACGTCTCGTCCCACAAAGGACGCTTCCCAATATCAGCCAGAAAGTCGAAAGCCTCTTCTGGCGTCGCCTCCATTTCCACAATGTAACGGAAACAGAAATCTTTCGTGTTGAATTTGTGAATCTCGATCCCAAACTTTGAAGTGGAGGAGCGCGATGTTAGGACGGTGTGCCATTGATGTGTCTCCGGGGACGGCGTTGGGGAGGACGGATGGAGGTTGGTATCGGCAAGCGTGAGGAAGGTGGAGGTTAGCGGTTCGAGCAGGTGGATGTACGGATCTATCATATTAACACAAGACGTGGGCGTGTGAGGTAGAGCTTGAAGAGCTTAAGCAGACTTACCGTCAGCTTTCATGGAAGACTGACTGTGGTCAAGCTTACCGTTAGGAATTGAAGCAGCGGGACTCTCCTTCGCCGACTGCACTACTTTCTCTTCGACACCGCCGTCAGAGACCTCCCTCGCGGCTTCGCCCTTGGCGTCACCATCAAATGGCTCCTTCTGAAGTTCCCCTGAAACTGGCGATTGCCTTTTTCCTTCGGCAAGCCTTGGTTTCCCAACCCCCGCGTAACTCAGTCCTAAGCTCCAGACAGCTTCGGGGAGAGCGTAAATGCCCAGCAGGTGGGTTATCGCGATGGAAAGGAGAGCGATGCATATTGCCTGTGGATAATCCAGGTGCTCCGGGTAGACGTGGAATATGAGGAAGAGCGGCGTTGCAACTGATAGGGTCCATAGAATAGCAGTTAGCAGGTATGGCATTCTTTTTCTCGCAAATTGTTTGTGTGCATGGGATGGCTGCCTCCTCCTGAACCTCAGGTAAACAAAAATGTTTCGGCTCGTGGCAGCATTTTCACCCGCTCACAAGCACGCGGTATCCATTTGGCGGACATCGGAAATGGCTGGTGCTGGGCAGATTCGATCTCGCAGGAATTGTGCCCTATAGCATCCTCAAACTACGTCGAGAAAGCGGTTGAAAAGAAAAACAAATGAACCAGCCTTGTCAGCCTCACTCAACAAGCAAGCAATTCATGATGGCGTGAAGGTAACCTTCAGCTGTCATCCGACGATGTCGAGCAATCCGGTGCAGCAGAACCAGCATTATGAACCGTAAGAGTTCGCAAGGCACAAAGCTTTTTTCGACTCATATATAAAAACGCAAAAGGCATGGAAGCAGATTACCGACCGGTTTGAGAATTCCGTCGTCGCTCTCGGCGCTGCCTTGTTCGCCCACAACTCCATTGGACACGCCGCCACACCCCTCAAAAAGCTTCGAAAACAGCTAAAAGACCGGGCATCTGCGCTCAGGTTAATTGGGGAGTATAATACGAGCCGCGTATGTCATCTGTGTGAGGGTTTCTTTGACGACAAACAGCGATGGTGGGCCCTGCGTGTTTGCCGGGACGTTTGCGGGGGACGTATCATCAACCGGGACTTTAATGCGGCTGTGAATATTCTCGGCATTTTCATATTCATGAACAGCAATGGCGGCCTTCGACCGGAGCCGTTTTTTTGTGGATGGGAAAACCTCCCACCTAGATCGGGAGTCCACTAGGGACACCCTCCTTCAGTTCTGTGCGGGATATGTTTTGGTGATGCTGCTGTTGGGTGGGGTCCAACAGTGTGAAGGCTAAGCCGGACTGGTACCTTTAAGGCAGAGCTGGGCAGATGCGAAAGATGTAATAGTCTCAGGCATTCCGCTGTATATTGTCTCAATATAAGTATCTATCTAAGACCACAACTTACGCGATGCTTTGGCACCAGGTACTGGCTCATGTCAGCAGGATACCCAATTGATGAGCGCGCTGACTATACCGCAGGTGCTTAGCAATCCTCATCCCCAACTTATCTTCGTTGACAAACACCTCCTTCTTTCCCGAACTTATAAGAGGACGAACCCCCAACGTTCATCACAACAACACTCAAAATCGGGAGTGATTTATTCTCTTCTCTGCAAGCCTTTACTCCCCGTTATTCTTAGCGAAAATGACCACCAAGGCACGGGCTTCAACCGTTGCCGCAGAGAAAGAGTCTGGCTTCCCACTTTCTGACCTGCGTATCTCCTTCCCCTCACCCTACCAGGTTGCCATTATTTACTACTCGATGTACGGCCACATCGCCAAGCTCGCCCAGACCGTCAAGGCTGGCGTCGAGTCTCAAGGTCTTGAGGCCGACCTCTACCAGATACGCGAAACTCTTTCTCAAGAGATCCTCGACAAGATGCAAGCGCCACCCAAGGATGAAAGCATTCCCTATGCTACCCCCCAGACCTTGTTGGAGTACGACGCGTTCTTGTTCGGATTCCCCACTCGTTACGGAAACCAGGCTGGTGAGCTATCTTGAGACCGCTGGAGGGATCATCGCTTTCTCACTACTCGCTTCCATGCGAAACTCGCAATTTCATCCATCCAGCTCAAGTCCGCGCCTTCTGGGACGCCACCGGTCAGGTCTGGGCATCCGGTGGTGCCCACGGGAAGATCGCGGGCACCTTCTTCTCCACCGCGAGTTTGGGAGGGGGTCAGGAGACCACCGCTCTCTCCTTCATCTCCACCCTCACCCACCACGGCATTGCGTACGTCCCGTTGGGTTACGCCAAAGCTTTCCCCCAGTTGACCAGCACCACCGAGTTCCGTGGTGGTTCAGGTGAGGATATTTGGATACTTGCAGGAACCTCATAACATTGTGCAAATGTCATTGAAATGGAACATGTCCTGCCTTTCTTCTCGTCTTCTCGCAGCGTGGGGCGCCGGAACAATTGCTGGTGGTGACGGCTCCCGTCAACCCTCCGCGGCAGAGTTGGAGCTTGCGAAGATTCAAGGCACCACCTTTGCGCAGTTCGCAAAGCGTTTGGCTCCCCTGTCCGTCTGATGTCTGCTGAGTGAGTAAGAACAACAGGATGAAGAAGACTCCCGTTGGCGTAATCGGATTTTAGTTGGAATGACTTCGGATATGTTTCAAAAGGACTATATTTGTAAATCATGTTTTTTACTTTAATGAAACTTCCCGGTTGGGTTGACAAAACTTCATGTCTGTGATTCGAGACAAGTATTATGCAAGCTGAAGCACCAAGACGCTTCATTGTGATCAACGCTACCACCGCGGTCTTTGTCAACCCCCCGCTCGACTTGCCTGTCGCGGGATAACCGTTTCCCATTGATTGGGTATGATGTCTTCCCACTCGATGGGCATGATGGCTTCCCATACTACATCAGGAGGGCTGTCTGAATGCGCATATCGCGTTGAAGGTCTGTCGGCTATTCGGGTCGTCGGTGGGCTTGGGAGTGTCAGGTCTATGGTGAGAGAAGTGCGAGGATTGCGTGGAGCGGAAGAGGGTGTCCGTCTGAATTCGGATGATTCCGCGGCAACTTCAGAGGACCACGATCCACGTCTCGATAATGGCGATGAAAGCGCATCCAACCAAATTTCTGACTTCTGGGAGGAGGAACACGCAGTGTGCCAATCGTCGTCTGTCTCGCTCCCTTCGTCGTTCACCTCTCTGAGTCCTGCTTCTGGCTCCTCTTCTTTTTCGTCACCACCGTACATCTTCTCGGCAAACGAGACCCACTTCACAATAACTTTCCGAAGCTCTGCCCATCCCGTCCCATCCCCAGTCCCGTCATCAGGAACCTTAAACCACTCGTAATGGGCCTCCTTGCAACCTCCGTGACAAACCACTGGACCCGCCTGGAGCGGAAGTAAGCTTCTTTAGCACCATTGGTGCGGAAGCTCGGGAATAAGCACTCACCCCGAACTTCTCCGCCAGCTCAATATGGATCAATCTCTCCACGCGATTCGTGTGTGGACACCGGTTAGCGTAGAGGCCTCCCTGTGCGTCGATATCAGAGGTCGTGCACGACCGAGGGGTAGGAAACATTTCAATGAGTTGGGGTTTGTACCCACATTGCTGTCGATAGTCAATGGTATCAGTCAACTTGGCAGCCTCAGAATACTGATGGCAGCTGTCTCACATTTGACCATTGCACCATACGACGGTATACATTATTTGTGCGGCCAATTTTGTACATGGATGTGAACGGAGTCGATGAAGATGCGGATGTCTTGTCTGCCAGAAGAAAAAGTCTGAGTTGTCCGTTCATAACTTCCATCGTACGACCATTCACCACCTTCCACGAGTTTGTAGACGTAAATAAATCCCGACGTGTCGTCCCTCTCCGAAAGAGGTTTGTCCAATTCGGCTCGCAACCGACGCCGCGTTGCCTCTGACAAACTTGAGTCTATCCATTCTGCAAGCATGAACCGGCATCCATCAGCTGTGACCCGATGGATCGCGCTGGCTTGACTACTACCAACCTAGATAAGGATCGACAGAGTCTCTGTCTCTACCAGGCGATCTTTCATCAGCCTCCCTTCGATGCTGAAAACACAAACACTCTCGCCCACTTCTGAGCGCTTCCTCGGATGGGGCAATAAGCTCCCATCTCACTTTACGCGTACATCGCGCGCCCGTAACACGATTGAAGCCTGAACATTGTCGGGTTGGAGTGGATGGCGTGGCCATCTGGATGAAGGGGTTCTTTTTGCTCGGGGTTCTCGGGGTAGGTGTTGCGGGACGATCCCCACTGAATAATGAGGGATGCGGACGGGATTCCCGTGCAATACAGCCGGGTTGGAAATCAAGAGATGGTGAACGAGGCCGAGGACGCTTCCGATTTGGCGACGGGGAGCTGCACACCATAAAGTACCGGTGGTGGGCTTCTTCCGCATGCTCTGGGCCACCTCCAATCATTAAGCCTTCAACCACAGTATCGTCCCATGAAACTACACAATCTTCCCATACGTCTTCTTCCGGGTCTTCGCGTTTGGTATTGCTCCTGGCTGTTTCCATGTCCCAGCCTGCCCCACTTCCGGCCCACCCAAGGCCAAATCGACCCCGCCCTCTTGCCTGGTCCCGATGTTGGAAGCAGTAGGGCAGTGCAAGGGTGTTGGGAATGAGACGCCGGCACCGCATGCCGGTGTGAAGACTGACGCCACTGCAAGATATCAGGTTTTGTAACTGTTGCTTTTCAACGCTTGCTGGTTGAGAGAACGGGCATAGAGGGTCCAGGACAGGGATGGAGAAGTGAGGGTTGAGAGGGGCAACTTTGCGCGGGTCTCGCACTTCAGACTTTGGAGATTCCATCTTTGCTGGACGTCTGGTGTCGTTGCAACAACGCGTTGTTTACGCGCTGCGGCTGGACAGCGCACAGAGGCGGAGATTGGAGAAAGAGATGCTGGTGATACCCTCTCTCCCCGCCGCCACTCCATTTGATTGGTCGGCACCCTGGTCGAAAGGGAAGATAGTGGATCCCACGCGTCGTGCTGTAAATTCTACGTGTAGTGCAGCCTGCCTCGATCCCAATTGCAGATCATTTGACTTGCAAAGTAGCAGGCCCCCAACGCCCGAAACCTCAGGTACCCGTCTTAGTCTGTAATAAATGGGCACAAATATCTCGGTCCAAATAAGGGTCACCTCCTGGGCATTGTTGTCTTTACATTGTCAAATGATATCACAAGAAAAGATATTACAATGCGACCTGGGAAAGAGATACAGCCTGGTTGCGTCAATATTGATGGCCTGTCTCATTTGAACTGGGTTCCCCTGTGTTCGGATGCCTTGCGTTCATCGATCTGTTAAACCGTTCTATGCTTTCAATTCCAGGTACCCTGGCTGTCCCAAAAGTATGGCGTCCAATGAAATAGGTATTGGGAGGGGCCCTTGGGAAGGGAGATCTGTCATGCATGGTTGTTGATCATGGACCCTTTTGAACAGCGCTGCTTGAAAATGTCGAGCTACGGTTCGCCTTGGCGGATACGGACGAAAAGTTTGAGAAAGCCATCCACACCTTCCTAGCCCCAGTGCTTCTTAAATTTGACAGCCCGCATGACGTAGTGAGGAAGAAGGTGCGGGTGATAGCTCGCTAGGCTTCCGGCCATAGTGTCAATTCCTTTAAAACAATCCGCAAATAAATTTGCACGCATCGTGAAAAAGGTCACGAGCATTTGCGCCCATGTAAGCAAACGCTTGAAGTCCACTCCCTCTCTATCACTGCCCGTCCCCGCGTTGCTGGATCTATTCAAGTCACCAACGGCGGGAAATTTTGTCCGCAACTTTGCGCTGATTTACGTTGAGATGGGATTTGCGAGGTTGAACGAGGAGGTCAGGAGTGCCAATGCATAGTCACATGCAATTGGAGTTTGCCTGTTGATGTTGATATGAACGTCGAACAGGAGCAAATGAACTTGCTACCCGGTCTCATTCGCGGGATTGCAACCCGACTACCTTCTCAGCAAATGACTTTGTTCCACATCAGCCTTCCGGTGAGCTGGAGCACTTGCAAGAGCGTTGTTAGCGGATCTTTTATTTTAATTCCTAGCCCAACGTTTACCTCCTGAAAGATCCTTGCAAAGTACAAGCGCCGTCCTCCGGACCCAAAAGCATCGTCCTCTACCACCCCAGCCTCATGCGATCCGTTCGACTTTCAAGCTCACCCGGCGGACCTCAAATACCTGCTTGACAAGTTCTTGGACATAATGCTGTACACAGTCCCGGCGGCTGGAAAGCCGCTGACGCCCTTTACTGCGGGGCAGAACGCTCTGTCAACCCAAAGTCCGCAAATGGAAGAGCTTCCAGTTCCCCCGGGTCTGAGTAAGACTGCCCTTCAGCAGATCACCAACAATGGCAAAGTGCCGTGGGCTCGGAATTCCGCGGAATTGAAAGCGCTTAAGGTGGGATTAACTTCACAATTCCGAAACATGGCCCCACCGTGACCTTATATTGGTATCGCATCCAACCTGTAGCTGGGACTTGTTCGTCTCATTTCGATCTCCGAAGCTGTTCCAGAAAACCTGTTCGTTCTTGAAAGATTCAAGATATACGTAGTAGCGTCTAGCGACAGCAACCATGAGATCGTGTCGGCAGGAGAGGATGGGTTGAAGAGGCATGCCAAGCCAGATTTAGAGGATCCGCAGGTAATCGACCATGGATGGCACCGTCAAGAGTAGACATTTTCGGGTGAGACATGGTCGTACTGATGGCTTGTGCATGGAAGGTTGTTCGGTCCATGTACAGCTTGTACCAAGGCGTTACGCAGCCCACGAGTGAGTAGATGGAGCCCGTCCGGCCTAATGGGAATGTGGTTACTGATCCCTTAGTCTCCAGACCCCGATGCAACCCGCAGCGCAGCCACAACTTCACTCAAAGGCAGAGTCATTAATTTCCTTCTACGCTCAGCTCGGGCGACAAGTCAATTTCCGCATATGTTGCAGGTTGCGTTTGATGCGCTTTATGGTGAGATGAAAAGACCGCTTTTATGGATTGGTGTGGCGAAATCTGACAATTTGAACGCATGTGCATGTCTTAAGGCGAAACCACCACTCCCAAATTGAGGGCGGCCGGAATGTCGTTTGTGCAATGGATTGCTCGCATGGTACCAATAGTCAGACTGCTTAAAAACGTCCAGCGCTGGGTGCTGATGTTGCTTATTACCCGGTGTCATTAGGCAAACGATACGGCAATCCAACCGATTGCTCCTGTCCTGCTTTCCGGGTTGCTTAAATATATTAACGAGCACGAACATGAAACCGGGCAGGAGGAAGAAAGTTTGCGAGGATATGCATACGAAGGAGTGGGATTGTTGTCGAAAAGAGGTAATTTGCTCAGAATGCTTTTTGAGAATATCGAGGGAATTCTTTTCTCAAACCTTGCAGCGCCTGAGTTGTTCAGGAACGATGTTTCGATTTTATTTTCTTTCTTCAAAGCGGTATCAACCGAGCAGCGAAATGTGCGGGTGTCTGTTCAAGAGGCATTGTCAACCATGATCGAGGCATACAAAGATATTGGTCAGGACGCAGAGAAACAGAAAGAAATGGAAGAGGTTCTAATGGCAAACCTCAATAAAGTAGGTTACATATGAGCATCGGGCATTGCCCCGCACGTAGTTCCTGACCCCTTTCAGCCCGAACAGCAAGCTCGCTATGTCGCAGTAAAATACAGCAACGCCATTTTCCCATTCACTTATCCTCTGGCACGGTACATATGTCTTACAGCATGCGGAGATCCGAACCTCGAAGTGCGCGAAGAAGCTCGTCGTGGCCTCACATTCCCAGATGCCCCGGCCCCATCTGCATCCCCAGAAGAAGAGTCTCTCGCCATCTCCAGGTATCGTTCTTCTATCCCCGACTTCGGTGACATGGCTTCGCTGCTTCGGGACATGTCGCGCAAACCGCGCCCAAACCAAGTCAAGGCGCCCGGGATGCGCTTTGTAGGTGGCTTTACGGCTGAAGCCTATACGCACTCTTTGGAATTTCTGAGAAAAGTGCTGATACTCAGTGCCGATCCGCCCGCGGTTATCGACGACCTGAGCGGTGTGTCCGATGAGAAAACTGGGATATCGGATCCGAACACCCGAGAGCGTGTCAGAGCACTGCTACAGGAAATGTGGAAAGACGAGGGGAAAACCAATGGAAATGACTCTATGGAATTGGATGATATGAAGGCATCCGGAGGTGGTCTGAGGCTTTATATTGAATTGATTGAGACTGCGTTGAAAGCCGGAGATGCCGGTGTGTTGACAATGTTCTTCTGGGCGCTGTAAATGGCCATCGCTGACCGTGGACATTGGCAGATGCATTGTTACAATCGGTCGCAGCCACCTGCTTGTACGAATTGATTTCTCTTTGCCCGTCGACAATGTCTCGATCGTACAGCGACAGGATTGAATGGATTAAGGTATAGCCACTTCTCTCAATGATGGTGTTTATGTTTCTTCCCTCCTCTTAAAACATTTTAGTCCTTCCTGAGCTCCGTTAAAATTGAAACACGGTTAGCAATGGCGCATGTACTTGCGATTGTGGCATCTAGTGAGCTTGGGGAAGCAGGCCGTGCAGAAGCGTTCAAGAAATTAGTTGAAGACCTAATGATTGTAGTCAAAGATACATCAAAACAGGTGAGTCTCTGGTCCCCCCTCAATATTGCGAAGGATTGACACACCTCTCATCAGACCACTCTGGAAATGCGACACGGCGCCCTTTTCGCTCTCGGTTGCTTAATGGGTCGTCTTATGTATCGCTTCCCTTACAACTTTGAAGAATTCGTGCCCAGTGCCCTCGTTGGGAAAGCTGTTTCCTACATCGCGGATGAGCTTGGAGCATCGTCATCTATCATTGTGGCTGGGGCGTGCCAGGCTCTCGCGGAGGCGGGACGATACGCAACGCTGCCACTGGATGAAGGGGCAGGGAACTGGACCGGGACAAAAATTGCGGAGAAGTTGATCGCATTGGGAAAGGTCTCCAAGGACTCCAAGGTAAAAATAATCCGTCGTCTATTTTTTAAAAAATGCACAATGAAATGGAAAAGCAGTTTGACATCCATCAATTATCCTTCAGGTCCAGGAATCCGCACTCACAGCTCTCGGCCATCTGGCGCTTGGAACGCCCACTCTGCGGGTCTCCATTATGGCTTTCTTCTACACACTGCCGGCGATTTTAACCAAACAAGCCGAAGTCCATTTCACGATTGGAGAAGCCATTTGTGCTGCAACCTGCGGGTTTGCTTCCACACACATGGAAGAGTACCTTGATATTGCTGATGCTGTTTACCCCCCCGATTCGATTGAAGTACCTGATGGGAAGCAACGCGTTGGTAACCCCAGCGGCGATTTCGTGGATAAAGTGTTAAAAAAAATGATGGATGAATTGAAGCCGGGAGGGAGGCCAGTCGTCAGGAAGGGCGTGTGTGTTTGGCTCTTGTGTTTCGTGAAATTTTGCGGGAAACACCCAAATGTGGCCGTAAGTACATTTCTACATTGACGCCGTTCATTTTGGGTGGAAGTTCGCTGACACTTAACGGTGGCTGACTGATGCCGGGCCTAGGCGAACGCTTTTGGGATCCATGAAGCGTTCTCGGGACTGCTCGCCGACCGTGATGGTAAGAACCGCGCTAAGACTGGGACGACGGGTCGAGGATTCTACTAAATACTACTGCAGATTTCACCCAGGAGGTGGCATCGAAAGGCACCGGTCTGGTCTACGAAATTGGAGATCAAGCCACCCGCGAAGCTCTGGTCGCCAGTTTAGTTTCGACTTTCACTGAAGGTCGGAAGTTGGCTCCGCAGTCCGTCACCGCGGATACTCAGTTATTTGCAGACAACGCCCTTGGTGCTGCTCCGGATGGGGGATCTATTACAACCTACCAATCTATCTTGTCCCTTGCCTCGGATATGAACCAACCTGACTTGGTCTATCGCTTCATGTCCCTTGCGTCTCACAATGCCGTCTGGAACTCGCGTCGTGGAGCAAGTATGGGTTTTGGCAGCATAGCGGCACAGGCGGAACGAGAGTTGCGGCCGCATCTGCATAAAATGGTGCCACGTTTGTATCGGTTCCAGTTCGATCCCAACCAAAGGGTCGCCGAAAGCATGAAGAGCATTTGGAAGAGTCTTGTTAAGGAGCCCAAAAAATCCGTTGATGAATTCTTCGATGTGATAATGTCTGATTTATTGAAAGCGATGGGTGATCGGCAATGGAGGACTCGTGAGGCTAGGTACGACACTTGCTGTTTATTGTCTTGTAGCGGTGTTTTAAATGTCGTCCTAGCTGTCATGCCGTTGCGGACCTGATTCATGGACGGCAAATCAGCGAGCTTGAGCCATATCTTCAGGAGCTGTGGACCATGTGTTTTCGTGTTTTAGATGACATTAAAGAGAGTGTGCGCCTGGCCGCATTCTCAACATGTAAGGCACTGACCAAAGTCACCGTGCGGTATTGCGATCCTTCTACCGTCGGAGTTTCTGAAGGGCAAAAGGTCATGAATACCGTTCTGCCTTTTTTCTTGGTAAGTCAACCCTATTTTTCCTTCCCTGAGGAAATGTTCACAATATGGCATTGAAGAGTTAACCTGCTTCGTTAGACAAAAGGATTGGGATCCATGGCAGAGGACGTGCGAAAGTTTAGCTTGAGCACTATTCTAAAGATTTGCAAGAAAGGGGGGGTGTTGCTGCGGCCACATCTACCAGAGCTAGTCGGCACGTTACTCGAAAGTCTGTCGAGCTTGGAGCCTCAGGTATGGGACAAATGTTTTGCCTTCGAACTGGCCGCTAAAACACTGACGGTTCATGACCTCAGGTCATGAGTAAGTGGACTCCATTATTCTTTCTTCCGTTGCACTATTGTACCAGGAGTTGAACATGGATCGAGTGCGGTACGGGTGATTAACGATAGCATCAAATCATTGCAGATTACTTAAGCTTTCACACGGAGCGGTACAACATATCTCAGGAACAACTCGACAGTTCTCGCCTGAGTGCAACGAAAATGTCACCTATGATGGATGCGATAGAGACTTGTATTCAAGAAGTTGATGCCAGCGGGCTCGAGCCCATCGTCTCTCGTGTCAATACTCTCATCCGCAAGGGCGTAGGCCTCCCTACGAAGGCGGGATGCGCGAGACTTGTATGCTCGCTTGTTCAACGAATGCCGCAGGATCTTCGCCCGCACGCGGATTCCATTTTGAAAGCATTAAGTGGAGCGGTGTACGACAGATCTCCAGTTGTGAGGAAGGCAAATGCCACTGCTATCGGGCATATTTGTCGTATCGCGAGTGAAGGCGCCATGTCTCGGTTGCTGAATCATTTACAATCATCATATCTGGAAGGAGACGATGAAGACAAACGATCGGTCACACCTATTACCATTTTGGAGATATCTCGACATGCCAATGACGTACTGAAGGGGCATCTTGGACAAGTTCTTCCGCTCGCGTATGTCGGGGCGCGGGATCCTGTTGAGGCGCTCAAGACGGTTTGGGTTGAAGTTTGGGAAGACAATACAGCGGGGGCGTCGGGAGCAGTCAAGCTGTGGCTGCCAGAGTTAATGAGCACAGTGGAAGGGCTGCTTACATCGACACCATCTTGGGCAGTGAAGCGCCAGGTTGCGCAGTCAATAGGGGATATCGCCAAGGCGATTGGTAGTAGCTTCGAAGACCAAATGGAGAAGGCTGTGAAATTGCTGACCGAAGCTTTGACTGGCCGCACCTGGGACGGCAAAGAAGCCGTTATAGAGGCTTTGGGTGTGGTTTGTGTGGAAGGAAAGAATTGGTTTAATGGTCCTGGCAGCGAAAAAGTCGATGACATAACCAAGGTCATGATTCGCGAAGCGAAGAAAAACAGCAAACCCTATCGACGAGTGGCGCTTGAACACTTGGGAAAAGTTTTTGATGCTCTCAAGCTCGACCGTTATGAGGAGATTCACACGTATTTAGTGGACACCGCTACTGCACAGGAAGATCCCGATGATATGGATGTTGATGAACCAAGAGATAAGCCGCTTGCTCTACAAATCAAGGCCAATGCTTTCAAATCTCTAGGACTCTGTTTTCCCAGAGTTTATGAAACCCAAGGTGCGCAATAATTGTGTTCCAAAGTTGTATTTCAATATTTCATCCCGTCCTACCTTCAGCGAAATATGCGAACGACCTTTTGCAACTTCTGGCGCAAAACGCTGATGGAAACGTATGGAACGTGCGATTGGCGGTTCTGGAAACGCTGGGCCGGGTGATTGATAAGCTCGCGTTGGACGAGAGTGAGGACTTGCTTGAGGTGGCAACAGTCCAACTCGTCATTGCCGGGCTACTCAAAGCGCTGCATGAGGGCAAGGTCAGATACAAATTTCCACGGATCCGGACAAAGTATCAGCAATTGAAAATCTGCCTGATTTTGATATCTCTAGTATACGGCGATTCGAGAAGCCAGTGCAGAGGTATTGAAAAAATTCATCTTGCGTGTAAAAGGCAAGTCTGAGTGCTTTGTCCGTTGCTCACCCGAATCAAAGAGCTCTGTCAGGCTCACAGGACTCCATTGCTTTTTAGGGACGAAACTTTTCACGGAGGCCGTGAAGTCGCAAACTTTGACGGGGGTTGATGAAGTGATTTCCAAAGAGCTGGTGCCAGCAGTCGAGGAGAAGTTGAAGGAAACAAGGAGGGAAGTGTCGGGGATGGACATTTCCTGATCATATTATAGCCGTTGGTGATCCCAATAAATAAAGGAGAGTTCTTGCTATTTTTACAGTTTTCAACTAAGCCTATGTACAAATATGAAAAATAAATCATTCTTCTCCGATCTCCTCAAGCATCCACGCGGGTGGACCATCACTCTCCAGTTCCATCGCCTTCTTTTCCCAAATTTCAATTGAAGCAGAGGTTGAAGCCAGTAGCGCCTCCAGCCGGGCCTTTTCCGTTTGGTGAGCCTCGGTCTGCTGAGGTTCCGCTGAGGATGGGGAGGCCAGAGCTGCCAGTTGAAGGGGCGAAGAATCATCGGTGCTATTAAATTTAAGTCCTCGGTGTCGGATTGAATGGGGCGTTTTCAGAACGTCATTCCGCATGGGAGAGGAATCGCTTCGTCGCAGCTTTCTGCTGGAAGACAACAAGAGTTACGAAGAATATCGGGGATTTTGACCCGCATTTTGCATATACCTTAAATCCTCGTCCTCGCCCACATCTCCAAACTTCCTTTTTCCGGGTGAAGGACTCTTGTGGACTGGTGGCTGAGATTTGAGTGCACCATTTGGCCGAGGGAGAGAGTCCGTTCGCCGATTTTTTCTGCTGAATGGCAAATGTTACCAATCGCCCCAGCATATTTCCCAGAGCATTCTTCGTATTTACCTTAAGTGATCCTCTCCATCTCCATCATTGAATTTCCTTTTTCCGGGCGATGGCGTTTTATCTGCCCACCTGCGCCCCGGAGTCAGTCCTTCCCCAAGCCATGTCCCATCAACGCTGCTCTGCCTGCTCCGCCCATCAGCACTTTCTTCATCATCCACCGTAACAACATCGATATCCTCCCCATCGATGCCCTCTAAAAACTCCTCTTCCTCTTCGCGCTTCCAAACCGCTACCGTAGTTGAATACCATCGCGCGACGCGGTCGCGGATGGATTGGTATATGGATTCTTCCAGTCGGGCTGCGCATGCGTGAAGATATGGTGCGCCACCGTCGCCGAAACGTGCGTCCGCGTGAAAAAATTCGTCAACAGCATACAAGATGGGACGAATGAGTTCGTTGCTTATTTCTTTGAAAGGGAAAAGCGCTTCCACTGGTACAGAATTGGAGATGACCATGAGGATCTGGCAGCTTCCGTCAAAGAATGCACAATGGTCACGCACCCGTTGGTTTCGCAGCATATTCTTGTAGCCTAAAGAAAATGTTTCCAACAGCAGTGTGGATTTCCCTAGCTCCCAGGACAGGAAGATTTGGGAAGGTTCTCAGCACCAATGAATATAACATCGTCCAGATAGGTCTGCGCGTTGCACATAGGTAAACAATCCAATACCACGCGCAAGTCAAAACGGAAGAACCTACCTTAGGTCTTCTGGAAGCTGCTTCCCCTTCTCTTCCAACTGCGCATGCCTCGTCCCCTCATTTGGAATCTCAGCCATCCTGGGAATCAAAAACATGTTGCCGATTCCCTCCATTCCCTTTAACCTGTCAGGATCGTTCCAGTCCAACGCCAGATTTCCTCGACCTCCCTCATTGTCGCAGACAGTCCCAGGGAGAGCAGCAAATTCAGACGCTGGAAAGGCAATATTGTGGTTCTCTTGCGCAGAGAATGCATCGAAAAGGGCCTTGACGCAATCATTGAAGTTCTCAATAATTACATTGAACGCAGATGCGTTCCGACTACGATGCAGAGCTGTACCGAGATACTTAGCAGGGAAAAACACCCGATCAAACCTTATAAACACTCACCCATGCGATGCGGGAACTGTCGTTCCACTTGCACAACTACTGGCTCATAGTGGTGTCGCATGAGCCGCTTCAACAGGAAATCTGCAATATTGACATGAGATGCAGGTCCAAATGTGGGCGGTCAGTATTGGGTCCAGATGACTCACCATTGAAACCGTCAAACCCGATTTCGCGCTCTGAGGGGGCTTTGTCTACCACGGCTTTCAACCCCCGAACAATTTGCGCTTCCCATTCCCTGCTGTCTGCTGCAGAGTCAACGCAAACCCACTCAATTGTCCCAATCGGTCCCGCTTCCCGCACATATTCGACCATCAAGACCTCTGAAGCCCGCTGGATAAAATTATCTGTAGTATCGGTTGCACTCCAATGAACAAGAACAAGAGGGATTTTGTTTCCAATCCGTTTGGCCTGAGAAGGAAGCGCATGCAGGAACGCAAGGAATCGGGATTTTTCGTAACTCCAATATGAACTGCACCAGGAACAATGAGAAGATGTAATAGGGCACAGACGAGACATGCTTTCACCCACCGTTCATCAGAATTCCCAAGGATATCGAACTGGAATATGGCCACATTCGTACCAGAGCACACTGAACTGGCATTAGGCTGCAGAGCATGTGGCTGCGTTACAAAACAGATCGACCGAATTGATGCCAATGCGAAACACACCAGAATGCTTAGCTCGCCTTCCCTCGCCGCGTTTACATGTTGCACCACAGCCCAACACTCCACATCGTCATCTGCAGCTCGACTTCGCTGCATAATCTCCGATGTCCCTTCTACAATGTCGACTCCAGCTTTGGCAGCTCCTCCGAACAAGGCACGCATCCATTGGGTATGTTTGTCGTTGCTCGTGCTTCCCAATAATGGCGTCGAGAGCGCAAGTTTGAAATGGGTCGTCGTGTGGCGCCGTGGCGACACTCCAGTTTGCAAGCCCGGCCGAGGAAGGCATGGCAGCACGACTTCGGCCAAATTTATGGGTTCTTCCGGTAACGAAACAGCAGCAATCTATTTCCAACGATACGGTGAGCGTGATGTGTTTGACGAAATAAAAGCGAAATTGCTGACTGACATTTTCCACGATTCTAGCCAAAACTCCGTCAACATTTTCCCTTCCTGAAGTTCTGGCACTAACTGATCGGAATCCTTCCCCACCGGCCCACCATCCTCCGAGGCCGACTTCCGAACCAGCGACGTTTACTAGTTCCTTCCGAGCCTGCTCTTGTGCTTCTGCCACTCGTTTTGCCTCCTGCTCGGTTTCCAACTCAACAGCCACCTCCTCTAATATCCCGAGCTGTAGATCGTTGATCACAGACATGACAACATCCTCTGTAATCTCAGTAGCTGCGGCAGCCATTGCCTTCTCCTTCGCTCGCCGTTCAGCATCTAATCTCGCTTGTGCAGCAGCAGCCGCTGCCGCCTGCGCCGCGTCTGCCTCTGCTTTCGCTGCCGCCTGTGCTTCTGCTGCTGCCTTTGCCTTTGCCTCTGCCTCTGCTTCGGCCGCTGCTTTCGCCTTTGCCTCCGCCACCTCCGCCTCCGCCTTGGCCGCTGCTTCCGCCCCTGCTGTAGCAGCTGCCGCTTGTTCAGTGGAAGCGCGTGCAGAGGGTGCAAATGCATGTAGGTCTTCATCTACGCCAGATGGAGACCGCGTGAACGAGACGGCTGGCACGACTGGGAAGGGGAGTTGTGTCGGTGGTGCACCAACAGTGAGAGAGTTCGGCGGCTGCTGCAATTGATGTGGAAAAGCTGGGGTAACCAGCTGGTGTGATGGTAAAGGAAAAAATGGGATTTGGGGTGCGTATCCGGGTATCATCGAAGAAATCGATACGGGTGGTACAAAGGATCTTGTGGATGACGGATGATCCAAGCCAGCAAGATCAGGAGGCTTCAGTGTTTTAGGCGTTTTGAGAAATGAAAATGATACAGGAGGAACCTCGGTAGACGGTCCTGCAGTAGTTGGAGTTGATGGGGTTGGCACGTTCTCAGCCAGACCTGGAACGAAGGACGGCACCGATGCCGCGAGCTCCGGAATGTTCCCGTCAATAAGCTCTAACCAAGCAGACTCTGGATCAGCCGGGTCAGCGGGCCCCAGTTTTGAACTAATTAACCGATGCTGAACCGTTGGTTTCAAAGCCACACGTTTGTTATCTGATACGGTTCAAAAGTCAAGTTTGAGTCAACAAAACAAAGGGGAAGTTCAATACGCTTACCGCTGAACGTGCCAGCCACGACTTTTTTCTTTCCACCTTCAACCTTTTCCAAAACCCTGCCGATTCCAACGAAGGTGGTTCCTTCTACCTCTGTCATTTCAATGTCATAATACTCCAAATCCACTCGAGCTGCATTCTCGTCGTCGTAGCCGAGCAGTTCGACAATGTCAGACAACGGGGTGCGACCATCCGGATTTGAAAGCAAATTGTAGTACGCTTTGTCCATGGCGCGCAACCCGTCTTTCCGGATCGCGATGAAGTGCGGATGGAGAGCGCAAGCAAAAAGGTACGGCGTTGTCGAGGCCGCCAGGGTTTTGAAAAGAGTACCGTAGGCGTTCAATGAGCGGTCGTCATCTGCCAACATATTTCGAATGTTAAACGCAAGCTCCATGTAAGGATGCCGCAAAACATGTTTGGCGTTCCGGAGACGGCGCTCCATGCGCGTTTGAATTTCTTCGCTAAAGGCATGAGTGAGGATATAATACGCCCTAAATTCGGCTTCGTTGGGAGGCGAGATTTTCAACTCGCGCAATTCGTCGTAAAACTCCATCAAAGATTGAAGAGCTACAATAACAAAAATTGAGTTGAGGCCAGTACCGCGTGGGAAGTTTTGAATCGCTTACTTTTTCTCAGTTGCTCAATTTCCTGACTGATGTCTACGCCTTCCGCATCACAAAGATGGTGCGAGCAAATGAGATGGTATCTGGCGATGCGCTCGTGAATGTCCACCGCGTTCATGTCGCGAACGTTCTGGAGTGTTAGATCCGTCCGAATCGACCGAGTACGGTCGCGCACAAACCCATACGATGCTCGTAACCCGTGTTCCCGTACGATTTCGTGGAAGAGGTAGTCCAGCGTTCGCTGTTCATCATATGACGGTCTCTGTGAGATGCGCATATGAGCAGTATGGTAGCACACTTGATACTGAACCTGCAAGACTGGTGGAGGCCGGACGTCGCAAGGGAGGGGTTTTTCGTCGTCGGCCGCTGCACGGCGGTACCGCTTGACCGCTTTGGTATGATCAATTTTGCTGGTGCCGGGAATCTGTTGAGTCAGAAAGAGGTCAAGCGAGCGCCCAACCTTTCGAGGCAATTGTCCAAGTGTGGCCACCTGCCTTTTCAAACTCCATTAAATTATCTTGAAACTCCCTTTCATGCCGTTCATACTCCGGGCACATGTCCTCGCACTCGCCAACCATGTCCCAAGCATCTTTCAGATCATATTTCTTGTCTGGATCCATCATTTTCCCCTCTGCAATATATTTTTTCCTCAATTGTGGACGCTGCGCTCGCAGCTTTTTAGGAAGAAGAAAGGACTTTTACTATCATCCGTTGTAGCGAATTTGGTCAAGACCGAAAATTACCTCGTGGTATCTGTTATGTTGATGTTTTGCAGCGAATCTTTCCGCTCGCATTTGCTTTAGCTCTGTAAAAGATTTGGGACTTTGCATGCCAAATTAGCCGCCGATCAGGCTAACTTAAAGGCAGACGAAGGCCCAAACCTTACTTTGTGGCGGCTTGCTTCTCGGCGATAGATTGACCGGCACTTTCAAGACACCAGTTAAGTTAGCCGATCACGATGGGGAAAAAAAAGTAAGGTCGCCTGACGGCCTGACCCTTACCTTGCAAGACGTGTTTGCTTCTCTGCAATAGATGAGCTGGTAGGTTCCAGATCCAAATCAGCCATCCGGTTACAATAAACAAATATGTAGAAACTGAAAGTTGAGGTACGGCCCGGCCTACCTTGTCAGACCGGTCACCGAAAAGGATGGACTGGTTTTTGAAAACGAGATCAGCTAATCGGTAGGTGTATAAGCAGGGTGACGGCCCTGGACTACCTTATGAGACCAGTTTGTTTTACTGTTGAAAGCGATCCGGTTGTCGTGGCAACTGCTCTCTGTGATTCACTTCGGGCTGCAAATTGCGCAAACGGAAAGGGCTTTGAAATGGCCGCCGGCGAATTCGCGAATACAGAATGTACGTTGTGGACCGTCGATCGTTGTTGCGAGAATTGAGTCTGACTTGGGGGGTTTCCGTTTGAGAAACCTCCCCGAATTGGAAAGCCCGTGCTGGGTTCTCCTTCATCGATCGGAGACGTCACGTCCATTTCTTCGTCTTCATCGGATGGTGCACCTTGATTTTGGAATGCCGTTGATCCCGTACCTAATTGGCGACGAAAGGGTGCGTAGGTGGTAGGAGGAGGAAAGGAGGATGGCAATATGTGAGGGAGGCGGGATCCAAGAGAGTGTGATAGGTTCGAAACCCGATGCGCGCAGAAAAAAAACACGCGTGGAACCCGAACAAAACCGGGATTCCCTTCCGCGCGCGTGACTATCTGTTTCTGATGGACTCCATACCGTTGGTATTGATGGGATCAGTTCGAAAATCTCGGGTCATGTTGCGTCCTCTTCCGCGCCCTCTTCCCCTGGGCGACGGTCCACCGCGTCCTCGACCAGCAGCGGCATCGTCATACCCTCCTCGAGCACCTCCTCTGCCATAACCTCCCCGACCCCTCCGTTGATACCCTGCACCAGTGTCTCCTCTCGTCGACTGATACGACGAACCAGTGTCTCCCCTTGATGAATACGATGAAGTAGTGTCTTCTCTGGATTGAAATACTGTACTGGTATCCCGCCCGCTTCTATTCCCAAATACTGACGTCGGTCCCGTCGGGGCCATGTCGGCCCGGTCCCATCCTCTCTTGGTTTGCCGACTAGGGATAAAACCTCCGTCACCCCCGGCGGATGGTCCAAGACGGGAGAAAGCGCTGACCCTATTTCCAACCGAGTCCATGGCGGCCCTTCCCACACCGTATGGACGATCTGACTATTGACCACACGCAAAGTGTTCAGAGTCAAGAGAGTCGTCTGACAGGAACGAATTGTCACCTACATGCATTGATACCGCTGAGCTCGACCAGAACACAGGTAGTTGACTAGTAGGTCTCCGCAGGAGAAGGATTTCGGGGTTGTGCTCTGAATGAGACTGCAAAGTAAAAATGCACACCGCTTGCGACAATGAAGGATTGCGCAGGTCCAGCTGCTCCAACTTGGTCCCTCGCTGTGTTCCCGTGACCGGTGATTAGATAATCAATTTTGACAACAAGACACCCACAGCTCCACACTTGACCGTTCGAGTTCGGCAATTGGCACAATGCTCGATGGGATAAAATAACTCCTTGAGTGTCCAGAAGCCATTACCATTCACACAGCGTTTGCCAGGTTGGTGATCTCGTCAAACTTTCAATGGGGTGCTTGACTTTTGAAGGGAAGACATTATCTATGGAGAGGGTTTTTTAGTCGAATTCTGGCATCTGTTTTTGGGCCATTGTCTGGTTGGTGGAAGACTTTGGAATGGACTTTGTATAGGCATTTCTTGGTAGGGTTGGGCGCTGACGTGGCGGGGGATGCTTCCGATCGTCATAAAAATGGCATCGTGGAGCAACGGAGCATGCCATTTGTCGGCAAGTCCGTTAAACGGGAGATTTGCGGGCCTCATTACTGAGGGTAGATGCAAGGTAGTACTGTATTTGCCCAACGTAGTCATACGCATCTGCTTCATGTTAAGAGCATGATCAGAGGAGGTGGAAACGTCCTACTCGCGTCAGCACTGAAGGATGTGGAGGGACTGCTAGACTGCCATAGGTGAAAATGCTTGTCGGCAACCCCGTTGTCGTAAGAAGATGTGTGGCTCTAATAATGAGGCATTGAGAGACGAAGCTGAAGTGGCTGTTCTGTTTGGAAGCGGGGCAGGCATAGGTACCTATAGGTAACGGGTTCTTTGTGTTGTTTGCGACAGCGCGTCAGCGCATCCCAGGCACGAAATATTTTGTTCAGATGTTTCATTGACGCGAAACCGAAAGTCCGGGCCGCGTGGGATGCGCTGGGATGGGGATGATTGTACCGGAAGGCGCTGCTTATGTCATCATCAGGTGTGCAAACATCAGCCAAGGAGACGCACGCGAGACAAAACTGAGACAACCGGTACTGGACCCAGTGGACCCACTGGAACCAGAAACAACTCGACAACTCGACAACTCACAGAGCGGCAAGAAATGCGGAATCACCTTCCTCCACGCCCGACGGCTTCTTGCATCGTGGAACGGGGGGAAAGCCTGGGAAAGCCAATCGATTCAATCTCCCGCACCAGTAGTGTGCTGCTGGCATGGGCTTTCCGATGGGCTTCAAAAGGGCCACATAAAGCGCTGCAAGTGCGTGCGCGCAGAATTGGTCTCTCTGTCATCTCTTCCTTCTTGTTGCGTCTCCCGCGTTTTCAACAAGGGTGCTGGCACCCCCCCCACGTTGACCTATTCCCCGTCGGTCGCCTCGTCGTCGTTTTCCTTTCTTTTTTTTTTCTTGTTGTTTTTTCTTTGACGAGAGAGGGCTCAGAGGGACTGTCACTTCAGCACATGCGCCCCGCCCCCCCGTTGACGCGCCATACTTAGCTACCCACGTACCTACAGTCTGTCCGTATCTGATAACCGCCCGCAGGCGTCCGCTGCGTTGGAAAAGCCCGGCGCCCGCAACTTTCTCGGCCAATCTTTCAAACCCCCAATCCCGTCACGCCTCGTTTGGGGGAACCACAGCAAGGGAAGGCAAAGCGTGTTGAGATTCGGACAACGACCTCTTTCTTGCCTCCACCTGTTTGCGAGTCTTTCCATCCGCAATATTTCAACCTTTCTCAACCGAGACTGTAGCCTGCAAAATCGAAACAAAACTTAAAAGCGTAAAACATAGACGTCTTAGACATAGAGATACATAGAGGGGTTCTGTCCGCGGTCGTCCGCTCGTTTCGTGCCTCTTGATCGTCCCGCACCCAGCTCCGTTGCCTCGGCCAAACATTCATGTCCAAAACTCGCCCAGGCATCGGTATCGCATTGGGCCCTATCGCGTTGGGCGACGCCAAACCTACTCCCGGTTTGGCCGTTAAAATCGATTTAGGGCCCATAGCCAACGTTGACGTGGGAGCGGGGCAGAATGGTGTGGGCGTGAGCGCAAACGTTGGTGGTGGGACGGTTAACACGAACGTGGGTGTGTCTCCAAAATCGGGTGTCGGAGTGGGTGCGAACGTCGGGCCGGTGAACGCTGGGGTGGAGGCAGGTGGAAGCGGGGTCGCCGTCAACGTCGGTTTGGGTAATGGACAAACGACGCGTCCTGTGGTTGGCATTGGGATAGGGTCGCCGCCTACAAATGCTCCTGTTCCTGTTCCACCACTTGGAGGCGGGGGGGATGTGATCCCACCATCTGGTGGAAACGGTGCCCCTGCGCCGATTCCATCTACTATCATGATGACGACAACGACCGAGTTTGCTTTGCCAACCACCAGTAACACGGCGTTGAACATCGCACAACCCACCGCGGGGGGATTCGTCACCGGTGGTCGCGGCGGTGGTGGGTCTGCCGGCGGATTCGGTTCTACAACCGACAATGGAAACAATCCACTGAGCATTCCAGACGGTATTTGGGGAAGAGATTCCATATTCTCTGGTAAATACGGGGTCGCCGTTTGGGCTTCCATGGGTGCCATGGCCATCCTGTTCTTGGCGGGTCTTTTGGCAGTTTCTGGTGCCGCGCGGCGGAAACGGCGCGCACAGGAAGACGCAGAGGCGGCCGGCGGAGGAAAAGCGTTCGGAACAGGGGCGACTTTCAAGGGTGATGCACCCATTGGCTACGAAAATGGAGCGCTTCCAGGCTCCAATACCGGTGCCCTTGTGACGCCCCCACCGCCGGCATTGATTCTACTCGCACCACCACCAGGACGCAAAGGTGGCAAGGAGTCGCCGGCCCCAACGGTCGTCTCAAATGCTACCGACGATATTGTGTATCCTCCAACCGGAAAAGTAGCTAACCCAACGCTTTCACTGCACGACATGGAGTCTCGTTTTCAAGGTAAGAAAAGCAAGGACAGCCTTTCCCACGAAACATTTTGCCCAGTACTTGTGTCATATTGACACTCTCCCAATCTTCTTCCCACATAGGCCTCAACACCCTCCTCGGCCAATTCCAACGCCGCGTGGCCGAACTGCACCCTCAACGGCGTGCTCGGGCCATCCCTTCCGCAGAAGCCGACACCGTCCTCCGCCAGCCCCCACCACCCAGATCAACCTGCCTGTCCCCTTCAGATACGTTAACGCCAGCGGCAAACCTGACCTTGATCCCCCCTTCGGGTGCCGCGTCCGCCTCGGGCTCAGGCGCACCCTCCATCCCATCGTTAAAATCCGACGCGTCAAACCGGTCCAACACGTACAGCATTTATTCACATTACCAGACCAGTGGGTCGGATCGGAGCCGATCGAGCGTGGCCGGCGGTGCAGGTGCGGGGGCTGCTTCGGATGGAGATTACTATGATGATATTTTGGACGAAGAGACGCTTGTCAGACCAACAAACGAAAACGCGTGATTTTCCAGTTCGAGTGTTGGGAGATATCAAGAAGCTTCTGGACTATTCATTGTAACCTTTCTCTTTTGCGAAGAATGATGGATGGCTGTTGAAGTGGTGGCGGGATGTCGAATGTTATAATTAGCATTTTGAAAATAGTTAAATGTTTTGGGATAGTAGGTAGTGGAGAACGCCGTCGCCAAAAGAACAACAGGTGATCGATAATTGTATGAAAAATCTTATTTCAACCTACCCAAAAAATGCCGAGTCGCCGTCAATTTAGGTGGGTTGCCTGTAGATCTCATTGTTCGCCGTATCCGACCTACGAGCAAACGCAGAACAACTTTGCTTCGGTGGTTTTAATTTGGTTCAAGAAAACCTCCCTCCGCAAGCTTTGGCTCTTGGTGCAATAAGCTCCTCGCATATTGTTGTTCAAAGAGCTTCAGGGCAAGAAGAAAGGGGTAGTGGCAGGGACTGAAGAGCAGACGGCCGAAAAGCCCGAAAAGCAGGCGAAAAAGAACAAAGGCAAAAGGCACATCTTGAAGTCTGCGTACGGGCATTATCACAAACTGGCAACCGTACCCCAGGAAGCGTTCGACATGATCGTGGAAGATCAAGCACTCCCCCTGAGTGACTTTTCTTAGTGGCCTTTGCCGTGGGTACTACCTAACATATATTTTGACAGGATGAAGAACAGGCATTCACTTACCAGAACATGTACCTCGATGGTAAATCTTGTAAATTCTGCGGATTTTCTGGGGAAGCGGATGCGAATGCTTGGGTATGATATATCTTTTCCCCAGGCGCGGGTATATCGAGTCGATATTCACAATCAGGTGCATTAAGTGTGTAGTTGACGTTCTTGAATATGCTCGTGGATCACTTTGAAGAGCATCAGAGACCAGCCACCAGACCCGAGGAGCAATTAATTCTATCGACGCTTGGATGGCGCCAGTCAGTTGTTGAGGACATCCTTCCGGACCTTGTGTTCCAAGATGGTGTGCGGTTGGGTGACAACGGGGAAGAGATGGAGAAATACACCGACTTGGTCTGGGAGGGTAAGTAAAGGAACCTTGTCCCCTCGGTATATCCCCTCAATAAACTGTGCCATCAACTTCCTGCACAGGGAAGTGGGATCATTTGAACCAGGGCAAGATGGAGAATATTGTGAAGGGGATCGCAGGGGACTCGGAGGATCAGGAAGACACTGGATTCAAACTACCGGGTAGTGGCTATTAGAATAGGAGGTTATGGAGATATACTAGTGATGTATTAACTGATTGTAATATAATCGTACGGTCCCCGCTCTTATAC